>NBZC01000120.1:0-29306 GCA_002245345.1 Scheffersomyces stambukii
TTGACGGCTGGCGTTCCCGGGTGTAGGACCGGGAGTCGCGGGTCACGTGAGCGTGGCGGCCCGGCTGGTGCCTGGCGGGCCCGGTGGCAACGACAACGGTTCTACAATGCAGCCGTGGGCATGGTGGCACGCCATCTGGCCGCCGTCTGGGAGCAGCGGTGGAGGTGGCCTTTGGGACCCATGCCAAGAACCACCCCCCCTCCCCCAGAAACCGGCCACGGTCACGGCATTCCCACTCCACGGGACATCACCCACTGCGGGCACGTGTTCCGGGGCCCGTAGGGGCCGTGTTGGGGCCATGGCAGCCGTTGGCCGTTGCCACCAATGTCTCCCAGCATCACGTGGACGGTTGCAAAATCCTGCGACATTGATGCTGCAAAATTCGCACATTCAATGTCATCATATTAATACATTATACCTACAAATGAATACAATATTCTATAAATACAAAGCAAGGTCCTGGAGCCCGCGGATCCCAGGACTCTAGAACTGAATCCTTGGTCCCAAAACTGGAGGTAAAGGGGCTCCTAGGTGGACAAGTCGGCGGGGAGGTTGCCGTTCATCACCCACGTCAACGACTTGTCGCCACGATACTCCTCAATGTACAGGATGATCTCGTCGGCACTCTTGCCGTACTTGAGCATGCCCCTGTCGATGGCGTCGCACAACTTCTTTCTGCGCTGGAACCGCTTGGACTCCTTGGAGCGCGAGTCCCCGCGCCATTCGTGCTTGCCGTACTTTTCGTCCATCTCGCACAATGGCGCCTGGCCCTTAAACCCCTTGGTGAACTCGTCGTAAATCTCCCGCACCGACATGGGGTTGTGGAGAAAGTCGACCATGATCTTGGGCTTTTTGCCCGCAAGCGGGTCGCCGTTGCTGTCGATGTCGGTGCCCGCGGGGTCGGGCCCCGCGCCCGTGAGTGCGCCCGTATCGTACGACAATGGCACGTCGCGCTGGTCGAGCTTGCGCTTGTACTTCTTTTTCGTCTTGTTCTGGGGCTGGGGCTGGGGCGGTTGCTGCTGCTGCTGCGGTTGCTGGGGCGACTGTTGCTGGGGCGACTGTTGCTGGGGCGACTGGGCCTGCGCCTGCACCGCTGCTGCTGCTACTGCCACCTGGTGCAAGGCCGGGTCCATATTGGAGTCCAAGTGCACCCCCGAGGTGGATATGTCCTGGTGGTGGGGCAACTGGGCGATCTGGCGCTGTACCTCGTTGACCTGGTCCTGGTCCACCTCGTCGTGGATGGCCTGGATGGAGTTGAGGATGCTGTCGTGGTTCTTCTTTTCGAAAAACTCGACAATCAACGTCGTCAACTTGTCGATCTTGGAGTTCTGGAAGTCCACCAACTGCTTCAAGAAATTCACCTCCTGGGTCAAGCTGGCAATCTTGTCGTTTTCGATTCTGTTGACGGCGGTGGTGATCTTGTCGATGCTCTTGTCCATGTACGCCAACCGCACGTCGGTGGCGGTGGCGGCGCTGTCGCCCGGGGTGGCAATGGAGTCCATGGCGTGGCTTTGTGCTTGCGGTTTGCGGCTGTGGTTGGTGCAATTGGCTGTCCCGATGATTGCAAAATGTCGGCCCACTCACCTAAGACATTAACTGTGAAATGGTGATAAAACCAAAACAACAGGAAAAAAGTCTCCTTTTTCTGACATCAGCAAATTTTGGCGGTGGCTGTCACGTGCGCGGCGGGATTTTGTTTTTCCTGCACAGGGGCCGGGATTAGACGACGGAGGGGAGCAAGTGGGAGCATGTGGGTGCCAGGGTGGGATGGTGGAGAAGGCGAGGAGGGTGTGCCTCGTGTCATGGGGTTTTCGAAGCTGGCAGCACCAACGCAGGTTGGCGACATTGGCGACATGGCCAACGACATGGCCAACGACATGGCGACATGGATCATGGCGACATGGATCATGACGACATGGATCATGACGACATAAACAATAGCGACACCCGACATGGATCAGAGCGACATAAACGACAACGACAGCGACACGGACGACACAGCGACACTCGACAGCGACACACCTGCACACGACATTGCCGCATCGCCACCTGCCTAATACGGCATGGGCTCCCCCACTATGGCAGCATCGTCCCCGGGCAAAAAGTCGTACGAATCCAACTCGTCTATCCTCTGGGTAAACGCATCGCCAAACAACGCAATGAGCCCAACACAGTGGTCGTGCGAGTAGATGTAGACCACGCGACACTTCTTGTTGCCCAACACCTCGTAGGCGGCGGCGCTGAGCTGGTCCAAGTTCAGGCTCTTGGGCAAAAAGAGACACACATTGTCGCTGTAGCGCACCAACTGGCGCAAAAACGGCTTGATGGCAAACGGCGCCATGGCGTCCAAGTCAAAGTCGGTCTTGTCGTAGCTGGTGCCGCCCCAGGGGGGCGACAGGAACACAAAGTCGAACGGCGGCCCCGCTCGCCTGCCCCTCGTCGACGCTGGCACCCACAGCATGTTGACGCTGCCCCCGGGGGGCTGCAAATCGCTGAGGGTGTTCCAGTCCCCCTCCACCACCCAGATCTTGTCCCCCACCCCGTACACGTGGGCGTTGTGGCGGGTGCAGTACACGTTGGTGGGGTTGACGTCGATGGCCCCCACCTCGTCAAACACCTCCGCAAACTGGATGGTGTTGCCCCCACCCCCGCAGCACACATCCAACCCCACCCGCCCCTCGGGCAACAATTGCCGCACCAACGCCGCCGTGTACCGCGACGTCGACTCGGGGGTCACCGAATACCAGAGCTCCGACGTCATGAACACCCCGTCGTCAAACTTGCTAAAGAGATCGTAGCGCCGCTTCCAGAACTTCTTACAGTTGGCGGGCAAGGTGTGGAAGTTGTGCATGAGCAACGGCGTCTCCTCGTCGGAGGAGGACGACAGCGGCCCGGCGTCGCCCCGCCCGCCGCTTTTCCTCTTGCCTCGCCGCGGTTTCTTCATCCTCGACTCCGGGGGTTTGGTGATGGTGAAAAAATGAAAATGTCCCCCTCGCTTTGCGCACAGCGACATCAAAGTCGCCCGTTTGCTTCTACTATACACCCATGCTTACATAATATTACCCCCGCCCGCTAGATGCGGTAGATCTTGCCCTCGGCACACAAGATCTTGTTGTCGTTCTCCATCATCTGCAACGCCGCCGCCATCTCCTCGTCCGTGAACTGCTCCTCCTGCTCCATGGCGGCGTTGATGGCCTGCCGCACACTGTCGTCGGCCGCGGCCGACTCCACAAAGAGATCGCTGCGCACCAACGTCGCCAACACCCGCAGGAACGTCTGCAACCGCTCGGGGCTGATCTTCTGGCGCACATTCTCGGCGGGGGCGGCCGCGCCCGCAAGGGGCTGTTGTCGGAGCGTCAACCCGTCAAACTCGTCTTCGATCCCTTCGTTGTCCTCGTCGCCGTCGGGCTCCCTGAGCGCCGCTTGGGGCGGTGACGGCGTGGTGGCAGGCGTGCGCTGCTGCATCTGCGACCGGAGCCGGGTCCTGGTGGAGCTGGGTCTCACGTGTTCTACCTCACTCTCCTCGCTCTCGGACTCCTCCTCCTCCTCTTCTCCGTCTTCTTGTTCCGACCCGTAGTCGGCCGTCTTTTGCTTCTTCTTTCTCGATTTCTTGGCCACTTCCTTGAACAACGCATACCTCAATAGTTCCTCGGCAACTTGTGTATCCTTGACATCCACTGTTTTGGAAAGCCTGACCTTGGCATGGGCTGTGGCAAGACGAATAAGTGTCTCCAACGTTCTCGCGGTTATAGGAGCGGTATTTCTTTGATTGTTGCCGATCAAGTCATTCCGCAACGACGAATATGTGCTGACAATGTAGTCGGATGCTGCCTTGGTCAACACGGGCTTTATTCTTTGCTTAGCGTACTGGATGTATTTCTTCAAGAATGGTATTGACAAGATAGTTGGTGCCTTCTTGGATCCGCTTCTTTGCACTCCTGCGTGCAACAACGCATTGAATTTCTCGAAAATGGGCTCCTCGAGTCTCTCTTGTTCGTCGGTTTCTTGGTCTCCCACTGCCAATGTGATTGTGGATTTTTCCCGGATGGGTTCTCCTTCAGCAATGCCAGGAGGAATGAACCGGTGCATTCTCAAAACATGCTCGGATATGATCCTATCCTTTGCTGGTTGAACGTCATCGGTAACCACAAATAACAAGTCAAAACGTGAAAGCAACGAATCGGGCAAGGCGATATTCTTGTGGGGGTCTTTGGTGACATCGTACTGTCCAAACACCGGGTTTGCGGCGGCAATAACCGAACAACGAGCATTAAGCGACGTGTGGATCCCGGCCTTGGCAATGGTCACCGTCTGTTGTTCCATAACTTCGTGGATGGCAACTCTATCAACGTCAGACATCTTGTCAAATTCATCAATACAAACCACCCCACGATCTGCCAACACCATCGCACCTGCTTCCAATCTTCTTTCCCCGGTTTCTTTATCAGTAGTGACGGCCGCTGTCAAACCAACCCCAGAAGAACCTCTCCCTGTGGTAGCAATGGCCAATGGTGCTGTGTTAAGAACAAACCGTAATATCTGCGACTTTGCGGTAGAAGGGTCACCAACCATCAATATGTTGATGTCTCCTCTCAAGTGGGTACCGTTTTCCAAGTTCTTTTCCACACCTCCAAGCAACATTAGCAACACGGCCTTCTTTATATATTCGAAACCGTAAATCGAAGGAGCCAACGACGTTGACAAAATGTCGAAAATCTTTCTATCCTTGGAGAGCTTGTTGATGTTTCTGATATCCTGGTCGGTCAATTTTTCCTGTGCTGCCACCCCCGTGGACCTGGCATGCAACGGATACACCGAGTTCCCCAAAATAACCGTCTTGAACGAGGCATTGTTGTTGGCACCACCTCCAAGGGCTCGATAAACCCCGACGATTTGAATACGGTCCCCTGGCTTGGTCAAGTCCACCAAGTCGTCGTCCAAAATGACGTCGACGGAGCGTGGCAACTGCCCAGGAGGAGCGGTTTCGGGCATTTCCTGCACCGAGATCTTTTGGTGGTCCCTGTAGGTGGAGTATCCATACTCACTGGTCAACTTGTTTCCATCCGGGTCGGCGGTGGGGTAGATGGCCGGGGTGGAGATGGGATCAAAGGAGGTGGTCTGGTCCCTGTACTCACGGGCGTAAAATCTTCCCAGGGCTTCGGCATAGTGCACCGATTTGATCACCTTGGGCCGCACCAACGACGCCCGGGTGACGATGCCTTCGATCGACACCATTTTGGAAAGGTACCCCGAGTTGATGGACCGTGCCGTCACCAGGTGGTTCCCAAACGAGCCCTTGAACGACAAGTACAACTGCTGGTTGACGTCGTAGTCGCTGGGGTAGCTGCGGTCGTGGGGGTTGTAGGTGGTCTGCACCACATCGCGAAGCGCCTTTTCACACGCGGGTAAGTAGTCGCTGGGCGACAGCAAAAGCCCCGTCCACAACTGGCGGTTGAATTCTCGAATGTCGTCCATCGACACCGTCAACCTGTATCTTCCCTTGGCGATCATATCCTTGACGTCGGAGAGGTAGTTGGTTCGCGACGGGCCGATGTAGTCGCTCAAAAACTCATTGAACAATCTCAGTCTGTCGCCAAAGATGGCGTCTTGGGGGATGTCCCCCGACTGGGTGGCGTCCATGGTGCTGGTAAACGAGTGGAGGTTATGACGTAATCAGCCGGATTAGTGAAGAATCTGTCTGACAACATTAAGGGGAAAAGAGTGGTGGGCAGAAAGGGGATTGGTGAAAATCGGAGCGGTGTCGCAGAGCACGGGATAGAAGGACGCGTTCAATTAAATTTCCCGATTGGGAAAAAGTCGCGCATGGTAGCGACATCGGTGGCGACATGGTGGCGACATGGTGTGTTGCAACAGCCGGGGAGCTAGGCGTCGGCACGTCTTGGGGTGCTAGTACTTGGAAAGCACGTACTTGGGTGTGATTTGTTGCCATTCAACTTTGTCGCTGCTTCACGTTTATTGGTCCACTTGTGGGCCAATAGCAAGAAGGGCTGACCGGTCACGTGGCACCAAGTTGGCACTTCTATAGTGTTCTTGCGTTGTGATGACAACCGTGTCCAAGCCCTTATGTCTGCCAAAATTGTGTTCTAGGCAGTCTAATAGCTAGTTGCTGAGCCGCAAGTGTTGCATATGCAACTCGTGGCTAATGGGCGGGGCAGTTCGAGTCGTCTGCGACATCATTGGGCTACGACATCTTACGGCATTTTACGACATTTTTGCAATCTATATCATGTATTTGACCTCAACCACTATATACCTCATCAGAGCGTCCAACCGTCAATCAAAACCCGACGGTCCTTGTCTTCTGTCTCCTCCTTCCCGGCAAATAACCCATCAAACTCTTCAAATTCCAATGCAACTTCACCACGATACCTTCTTGTCTTTTCACTGTCCAACAACGAGATGTAGCTCCAGTCCAAAAAGTCCTCCATATTGTAGCTATGCTTTCTAAAGGGCTCGCCAAAGATCTTGGCCAAGGTGGCGATATTGGGGTGGTAATGGGACATCAACGTCTCCAATTCCCATAATGACGATGCTATGGCTTGGGTGTTCATAGGATCCTTTTCGTCATTATCGAATGGGTCTTGGTATTCTCCTTTCTTTCCTTCAGGGTTGTGCAACATAATCATACATGTGGGATGTCTCTTGAGCAAATTGTATACAAAAGGAATCACAATCACCACTCCTGAAGCACTGGCTGTCACCGACAACCGGGCTAGCCTTTTGATGAACGAGGCCACCAAGTTGGCTGATAAATGTGTGGATGAAAGAAAGAGATCGCAGAGTCTGAAAAACCTCGATCTGAAACGGGTGTATAACAATTGCGGGGTTAACAACGAATACAACTTGGTGTAAAAGTCTGGGTACTCGAGATTGAAATTTTTCATCAACTCGTACAACGAATTCAAGGCGAGAATAGGCACCACGGGGTCGTCAGTAACGTCATAGGCGTCGGTTAAGAAATCCATGAGACCTTGCGGTTGCGTCATATAAGGAATGATTCGCTTGTGTAAAATCGACAAGATAGCCTTGTACTGGCTGGTCAACAATGGATAAGACAAGATCGCCAAGATGGCCTTTTGAAACTGGGACGTGAATTGCGATTTCTTGTTCGCTATGGAGGGCAACTTTTCCCCAGCCCATGTAGGTAGTTGTTCCAATTCCTCCTGTTTCTCCTTGAAGAGTAGCCCATGTTTCACCAAAGAATACAAGTTTGCGGCGATGAGGGTTAACTCGTGGTCAGACTTGCTTGATCTCCATTCCCGCAAGGTGTCAGCGAGATTATTGAAGAAATAGAATTGCAAGTCCCAACTAGACAGAAATGGTTGCAGAAAATCTTCCACCACAACACTAGTGGTGGTGCCATCAGAACCAACACTAGTGGTGGTGCCATCAGAACCAACACTAGTGGTGGTGCCATCAGAACCAACACTAGTGGTGGTGCCATCAGAACCAACACTAGCTCCGCTCTGGAGGATTGCTTCTATGAGAATACTGTATGTGATGTTAGGAAAGTATGGTTCCTGTGAGTTTGGCTTCATGTACTGGCTTTCGAGCTTTATCAAGTTCAAGTTGATCTCCACCACGTCCAACTGCAAGTCTAGGTCAGCGCGGAACTGGGTTTGTATCACCTCGGCGATCTTGTGCAAGTAGGAGTTGTATTTGTCCTGCAACCACTTTACCACTAACCTCTTCTTGTCGTCGTAGGACTTGCTGGACGTCATTTGGCCCTGCTTCATGATCCGTTGGAAAACCTTGAACAACACAGCAAATAATCCGCGTGCAAGTGCATGGTACTGCTCAGGGTCATTCAGAGCAACCAACTGTTCCCTTACTTTGTCCACTTGTTCCAACAAGATGACAATATTGTTAAACTTTGCATCGGCAATGATCTCTTCGCCAAGCTGGCGTATTTCTTCTTCACTAAGCAAGATTTTCGATGGCAGTCTGCTCAGAGCAGACTTGCGACTCTTGTTGGACCCTGTCGCGGTCGAAGCCGCCTTTCTTTTGGCCATTTCTCCGTGATAATTCCGGTGTTGGACGGAGGGTCGATGGGGTCTAGAACCAGAAAATCTGGATGCTCTTCTCACACCGGCGCCGTTACCCGGCTTTTTTGTTTGTACAAAAGAAGAAAAATTTCCTCCAAAATGGCCACATTTTTCTCCTTTTGTTCTTTGTATGACCTTCCAAGTTTTATACTACATGATGAAATCTCGCGTACTTGCACGACAATTCCCTTGTGGTTGAGTCTCCTCGGAGATTCCCGCAAAATGTCTTCTGTACAGAGGGCTGGGTTTGTGTGGTGATGGCGTTTGGCGCAAACCTATCTTGTTACATAAATTTTACAGACGCTCGAAGAACTTCTGACCCATAAATCTTGGGCATGGTTGTACCAACACTCGCTAGGGTATGCTCTACTTGAACTTGTAGCCTTTGTGGTCTTGGATCCACTAACCAGACCTTGATATGACCTTTTTTGACCGCAGTGTCCACTAACCCATTGGGAGCGCATATGACGGTGTGTCCTTGCTTGTATCCAGATGTATCCGTTATATGTCCTTTAGGCCATTTCTACTGCCAATAATGGTGGTTCTAGAAACGGTTTTACCCCCGCTAATGGTGGGATCTTGTGCAATCACCACATCCAGTGTATGGAACCAGGATGGCATAGGTGCAACAATGTCCAAATCGGTGCATCGACTGCGATGCGATAAAAAGATCCGCAACATTCGTACCAAAACAGAAAGCCACTGTGCAGCGAACCGTAGACCAATTGAACAGCGGCACCACCGGAACAAACATCCCGCTGGTCACCATTGCCCTGTGCTAGCTATTTGGCTTCGCTACCAATGTACGAGAAGTTCACCCCACCGGCAAAGGTTGCAAGCCATGCTGCTGTTTGCAAATATTGGATAATCTTTGTCAGTTTCATTGGGTCATATGTATTCGTATCCACGTTGGTGGTTGGGGCAGCATTGTCCCACTTGTGGCAGCGGATAACCAGGAAGGAACGATATCTGTACAAGGGGGGGGCCGAGCCCAAGGCTGTCAATGGCTATACTCCGCGGGCTGCGTACGACGACACCAAAGCCATGGTGGGCACCACCGACTTGCGGTACTACGTGCTTGCCTTGGGTCTAGACCTTGAAGAGTACAAGATTGTCACCGACGATGAATATGCGTTGGTGTTGCACCGTATCACCGACCCAAAGGAAGGACAGCAGCAGCGGGACTCGCGAAAACCGATACTATTGCAGCATGGGCTCTTGCAATGCTCTGGGTCCTACATTGCCCCGGGACGAAACTCCCTTGCTTTCTACCTACATGAATGCGGATACGATGTGTGGCTAGGCAACAACCGGGCCCATTTCGAGGCCGCCCACACCCAACTAACGGGCAATTTGTACAACAACGAAGTGTACTGGGATTGGGACATCCGCGAGTTGGCCTACTACGACTTGCCCGCCATCATCACCAATGTGCTCGCACACAAGCCAAACCACGACAAGCTAAGTGTGGTGGGACATCTGCAGGGCGGACTCCAGACGTTTATGATGCTTGCAAATGGAAACTTGCTGCACATCCATGAGAAAGTGGAGGCATTCTTCCCGCTCGGACCGGCCATCTTTCCTGGACGAGTAATCTACGACCGTGGGTTCATGCAATTCATGTACCGGTTGAGCCAGCTAGGCTGGACGATGGTGTTTGGCGTGTGTGCCTACTGCCGGTCGTTGGCGCTCATGCGCCAGTATACAGCGTCGCTTCCCGTGTATGGCAAGTTTGCCTACTGGACGTTCAAGTATTTGTTTGGCTGGAACGGCAGGCGGTGGGGTCGTGATCGCAAGGTCTGGTGGTTCTGCTTCATCTTCAGCGTCAGCTATGCCTCGGTGGGCTTGATGAAGTTTTATTTGTACCACGGTTCCGACCTGGGGTTTGCTAGGCAATTGCTCCCAAAGAAGGCCTACAAGCGAGGGGACAATGCTGCTGTGGAGAGTGGCTACAACCAGGACGATTCCAAGTCGTATTTCCCGTTCAAGCAGGCGTGGTTCTCCGACGTGGGCATCTCCATCCCCATTGTGCTCTTCATCGGCAGTCTCGACTACTTGGTGGATGGCGACCGATTGGTGACCCACATGCAACACTATGAGCCCAACTACAAGAACGGCGACAACTTCCAGTTCACAAACATCGACGGCTACTCTCACTTGGACTTGGTGTGGGCCGAGGATGTCAACGGGCACATTGGCTACGTGATACACCAAAAGTTACTACAATTGGCAGCCCAGCCCACCAGCTCGGGAGACCAACCCTGCCAGTCCGAAAAGCCGTCTGCCCCACCTGTGGGCGACAAAGACACCGCTCCTGCAAACTGACATTGTGGCAAAAGTATATTTGGCACGACCTTGATGAATGACCTCCTTCGTTGCGGGCGCCTGCGGTTGTGCCGGGCAAAATGGCGATTGTTCCGCATTGGTAGTGCTGGTTTCCCGCAGTCGCCTTGCGTGACTATTGATGTTTGGTTGTTCTCCTCCCCACAGTCGCACGGCAGCGTTTTGGGCAAATATTTTTTGCTGCAGACAAACACGGTTTAGGAAATTTCGCAAACGGACCTCAAATGGCGCCAGCTTCTATAAATAGCAGGAAAGGTTTGCATTTACTGGGTGCTGTCACGGTTGGAGGGTGCTGCAACATTTGCGTCTTTTAACCCTCGAGTACCAGGCCTAGAACCCGCGTTATTGTGCCGTTTGCGATGACGGTGCGAGAAAAAGTGCCCATCTGGCTCGACTGTGATCCCGGCAACGACGATGCGTTTGCCATCCTTTTATCGTTGTTCCACCCCCGTTTTGAGCTTGTCGGCATATCCACGGTGCACGGAAATGCCCCCTTGGCCATGACCACCCACAACACCCTCGCCCTATTAGACACGTTGAAGGTGTACACCGTCAAGGTGTATCAAGGATCGGAGGTGCCGCTTTTCAACGAGCCCAAGTTTGCCTTGGAGATGCACGGCACCCAGGGAATAGGCGGGGTCATGTTGCCGGAGAAAACTGCCAATATCGTTGCCACCGACGTGGACTATCTCGACGCCATCAAATCCGCTATCGACAAGTACGAGAATGACATTTGCGTGGTGTGCACAGGGACGTTGACAAATATAGCCAAGTTGGTGAACAAGTACCCCGAGATCAAGACCAAAATCAAGTTGATGTCCATCATGGGGGGCGGTATTGACCTTGGCAATGTCACCAAAGATGCCGAGTTCAATTTCCACACCGATCCCCACGCCGCCCAAATCGTGGTGAATGCATTCAGCGACAAGATTGTGTTGGCCCCATTGAATATCACCCACAAGGCGGTGGCCACCGAGGAGGTGAGGAATCACATTTACGACAGCCATGATGAAAAGAGATCGTCGAAATTGCGGCAGTTTTTCTACAACATTTTGATGTTTTATGGCAGGGCTTATGCCAAGCAGTATGGCATAACCAAGGGCCCCCCGGTACATGACCCGTTGGCAGTTTTCAGTGTGTTGCCGTTTATTGACAACAACTTTGCCGACTATGGCTATCACTACCAGAAAAGAAAAATTGCCGTTGCTATCTCGGGGACGGCTATGGGGAAAACCACGATTGTAAATCCCCAGCTCCTGGCGGAGGTGGAAGAAGCGGACGGGGTGTACATTGGCGACAATGTCGATGTGCAAAAGTTTTGGGATTACGTGTTGATGGCTCTCCGAAACGCGGAGTTGCATATTGCAACCCATTAAATAGAAATTGGCTAATAAAATGTCTAGAATCTAAATGTCGGCTCCTTCTTCTTCCACGGGAACAAAGAAGGCGCCAGGAATGTTGATGGCAGGCTCGTCCACATTGTGGTGCTGGTAGCTCAACACCCCGACCCCACCGGCGTCCAACATCAATTGGGGGTTGACATTCAAGTCGCGGTCAACCCATCTTGCGGCCAAGCATCGCAAGATGTGGCCGTGGGCAACAACAACCACATCTGAAGGGACATTGTCGGCAATGGCTTTGCGGTGGAGGTCCCGGATCTTGGAGATGAACCTGTCTAAGCGGTGCTGGACTTGAGTGTAATCCTCACCATTCTCGCACCCGTCTCTCCAAATGCTCCAGTTTTCCCCTGGCTGTAAATGCTGGTCGAGGCCCCTGCTTTTTCTCAAGGCGATAATCTCAGCGGTCCTGAGCCCCTCATAGTCCCCGTACTCCCATTCGCGGATGTCTTCGTCGATTTCCACCGGTACCTGGTGGTCTTTGTCGGAAGCAACCCCCTGCAACAACAACTTAGCCGTGGTCTGGGCTCTTTTCCTGGGCGACACGTAGAATTTGGTGATGTGGCTGGGCTTGACAATGTTGTAGGGACTGTTGCCAATAAGGGACTTGCCCGTGGCTTCCATTTGCTTGAACCCAAATGGAGTCAAGTCGATGTCGGTGACGGAGGTGTGTTGTCCCGATTTGGACCACTCCGTTTGCCCGTGGCGGACAAAGATAACACGAGGACAAGGTGTTTTGGTCATGGCAATCGGTGGTTCCCTCGGGTGGCGGCTGGCAAAAGAAATGTGGCTACCGGCTCCGGTGTCTGTAAATTTAGCAATTGGTGCGGTTGCGTCGCATTAAGTACTCCCCATCACCATGGGGGGACGTTATGGTGTTGGCGATGAGGTACTCCGCACCCACGTGACCTGCGAGAATGTCCTCCTTAGTAATTGCACCTTAGTAATTGTGACAAACTGTTCACCCAAAAAGGAGGCAAATTCCCGGGTCACGAGACAAGTGGCATCGTGGCAAGGGGGTTATGCCTTGGTGGTGGACGATTGACTTGCGGTGGCCGCTGTCCCGTGGCGAAACCACGGAATATTGCTCGCCTCCGGCACCAACGGGTCCGATTTTACAGCATGTTGCAAACGCTGGCAACTACGGCTGCCAGCCGCAGGAACGGGGACTCGCGGCTGCATTGCCCGTTTAGGAAGAGACGATTGTTTCAGCTGTTGGCCATGCAGCGATAAAGTATGCAAACAGCATAAAAGTAGATGGGTATCACCCAACGCTCCACCAGGGCCAACAACGTGTCCTGTAGGGAAACAATGGCGAAAGAGTATGCGCAGCTCTACTGACCCCGGAATTGTAGAAGACAACATTTCTCTTTGGAAGCTGCCAGCATTGACGGAAGCCTGATTGTCATGACGTGTATAGGTGTGGCCATGTGCAGTATGCAGGACGTGGGCCTGGTCCAAAAGCATAAAAAAGACCGTCAGTGCTTCCGACGACACCAACAACCAGGAACCATGGCAGGCAACCCCAAGACCGAGCTCGTGCAGAGCATCGTCACGCTCCTCAAGACACTTCCCAAGGACAGAATAAAGCACTTTGCTAGTTTCAAGGATGTGCAGCTTGAAAGGTACCAGAACAAGGATGTTGTTGCCGGCATCAGCGAGAAGGACTTGAAGTTGCAGTACTTGTCCCTTCGAGAGTTGGTCAACGACAAGTACAAAAACTACTATAAGTTGGACGACAAGTTGTTGCGGCCAAAGGGGAACCCAGAGTACTACGAAAAGTTGATGAAGGAAATCAAGGGCGAGGGCAAGGAGACCTTCTTTTCGGCCATGCGGGCGGTGGTGATGGGCAAATGAACGGAATCGAGAATAGATGTTGTACTTGTATATATGATTAATGGTATCGACGCAATGGACGTACCCTGATGGAAACATCACGCCACTAGTGGGCCTACAGATGTAGAAAGTGGGGCATTTCGATGTAGCGTTGCATCGCCCATGTCTGGCACCACATATGGACCTATGATTTAGCGTCAGATTTGCGCGGCCAATTCGCACTGCCAGTTCCCACTAAATTGCACTGAAAATTCGTACCGCAAATTCGTACCGCAAATTCGCACCGCCAATTCGCACTGCGATCCTGCGACTCCCACCACGAGCTCTCACTAATTTGCCCCATGATTTTTTCTGCCTGCAAAATCGAGATCGGCCCTAGGGAGGAAATTTTCGTTCCAGGTTTGTGACCACAACCGTCGCCGTCTTCATCGCTGTCATTTCGCAAAGGACAAGGGCCTTTTCTGAGCTCAGTGGTCCTCCTTCTTCCCCAGTCGCTGACCATGAGTTTTCTTCGAACCGTGCAACGATCGAGGCCGTTGCAGTCCCTCTTTGCCGTGATTGTGATTGTTGGGGTGTATATGCTCTATTTTTCAGGAGGATCAGGGTCCCTGTCGTATTCTCCCGAGGAAATCAACTCGCTTTTGCAAAACAAAAGCCCCAATATCGTCACCTTGAACAAGGTGGAATTGAAAACCCAGGCGTTGGCCAAGCCCTACCTCGACGACAGCAAATTCCATATCAAAAACTGGGAGACTCGCGGCAACACCGTTGTCAAGAACAATGATTACATCCGGTTGACGTCAGCCAATCCCCACCAGGTGGGGAGCATCTTTGCCAAGACCCCCATACAGGCCGAATCGTTTGAGATGGAATTGACGTTCCATATCCACCATAAACAGGCAGGACATGGGTTGGTGGGCGACGGGTTGGCGGTGTGGTTTCTCGACCAACCTTCGGAAATTGGCGATGTGTTTGGTGTCAAGAATGAGTTCACCGGCCTCGGCATCATGATGGACACATACAAGAATGGCAAGAGGGGACATTTCCCCTTTGTCAATTTGATGTTGGGCGACGGCCACACTCGCTACCACAAAGGCACCGACGGCTACGAAACACGATTGGCCGGCTGTGTGGCCAAAAGCTTGCTTAACCCGCCCTCGCGCGAATCCAAAATGAGATTGGTGTACATCAAAGACGGATACCTCTCCATTGACTTCAACTACAGCGGCAATCAGGACGACTGGACAAACTGCGTGACCCTCACCAACGTCATGTTGCCCCCAGTGAAATACTTGGGATTGTCGGCGGAAACAGGCCAATTGACGGAAAATGCCGATGTTATCCTGAACAAGATATACGCCTTGTACAAACCAGACGGCTCCTTTGTTTCGTCTGTGGATGAATTGGACGAGATGGTCAAAGAACAAAGCGAATACGACACCGAATTCAAGCAGGCAGCAAAAGTGGTGGAACAAGAGAAGGAGATCAAACGTTCCGGGGGGAGAAACCGGGCGTTCAAGAAAAAGTTGAGCACGCAAAGAAGGAAATCCATCAAGCGATTGCAGAATGCCGAGAAACGGATTCGGGAAAGAGACAGAAAGTTGAGATTGGAGAAATACGGTGACGAGAACGCCACCTTTGTGAGAAGATGGTTTGCTAGATTTATCACCATGGTCAAATTCATCATCTACGCAGTGATAGCGGTGATTTTGGTGTGGTTTGCATTGATAGTCTTTAGAATTCAGCGCCAAAAACGAAAGTCAAAGACTACTGGATTATTAGATTAATTAAAAAAGAGAGCATCACTAATAAATAAGATTGTTCATAGCACTATGTGCATTAATGTCTTTTTCTCACTCCCGTTACCTTCTCCGGCTCTACATTGAGAAGCTCTTCTTCCTTGTTTAACAATGGGGTGTCCATCTCATTAAGAATGGCAACGTCTTCCCTGGTGGTGGTCAATACCACCGCAAAGGTATCCCTTGAAATGGACAAGAACTTGTGCAAGGCTTCGATGTAACCTGGCAACGTCGACTTGAAAGGATTCAATTGGTACGACTTTTGGATAGGAATGAATCCATTCTGGAATAATCTATTCTGAAGCGCCTTGTCAAATGAGTATACATCAATCACCACTCGGATAATGCCCTCGTCGACAACCGCCTTTTTCTTTTCCTTGATGTAATCTTGATACAACTGTCTCGATCTCAAAATGGCCCATTCAATAAGCATTTGGTCAAAGTCAACGGTACGATACACCTTTCTTATGTGCAACCCTGTGAGCCTCACGGTAAAGTCCTTGGAGGTGGGGCCATCTTCTTCCACCACCACAGTGGCAATGGCAATGGGAGAGTCCCGGTAGTGGATAATCTCGCTGTTCAACCCCTGTTTCAACAATTTTATCTCCTTCGCGTCTTTGGTGTCGGCCAGCAAGTTCATAAATGCCCGGATGTCAAAACCGAAGATGTAATCGCAGTACTTGCTGGCAACAAACTTGTCGGTAATTGTGCCAAGCTCGTCCCCCAACAAGTAGGTGATCAAGCCAAAACAGCCAAATATACCTGCGATTATCGGGAAGGAGCTAATGAACCCAAACAGAAAGTCCTTGGGGTTCTTGTAGGCAAAGGAAAAAAATTCCAACGCCGTGTCTGACACCAGAGCAAAGTCCCATAACCCATAGATCAAGGCAACGGGAATGAAGGTGGTGTAGCAGGTGATGGCCACCGGGTGCAAGAAGATGTAGCGGTTAAGCTGGGTTTGCGACTGACGGAAATTGTCCCCGTGCAAAATGAGGGCCGCCTTGGCCAATTCCGGCTTCAAGGGCGACTTTTCCAACGTGGGGGCGGAATGCTCATCGAGGGGAGCATTCAAGTCGACGTCCTTCTGTGTCACCATTGTTGCTGGTATTGTTCACGCTGGTCTACCGGAAACGAGGTTTAAACAGCCAAAGAAGGGAAACTGTCGAAAGATGGACAATGGGTCCAAGACGACTGAAAAATCGGCGATGGTCATTCTTGGCGGACCTGGTAGCACTCACCGGAAATTTTTTGGCGTGATTGGAGCACAAAAAATGTGCTGTTTGTGCACGTGGGGAATTTCCCAATTGACCCAGGATTACCAAATGGATTACCAATCAGCTTGATCCAGGAAGTCGGAGAAACGCCATCTATTCCGAACCCTGAGTCTTCCTGGTATGGCACTAGACATGGCTCTGATTGTTGGATGTTGTTGGTTCACTTTGCGATGGATGATAATATTGGCAGTCTTGTAATTGTGGATTTGTCCGGTACGTAACCCAAGATCCAAGTACTCACGACAGAACATGGCCAAGGGATAAGTGCTGCCATCTCCATTGCTTGGACCTCCTGCTTGTGAATCAGCTGATACCTTCCAATATCAGCTTGGTGTATGAACGTTGATGTTGGGCACAATGGTTGCGACAATAGCAACCACTGTGGCTGCAAAATTTGTACGATTGCGAAAAATTATAGGTGTGGAGTTCGACCCCTGGCTGGTGATTATTAATTGATTGGGGTATATATGGTAACCATTCGCATCAGAAGTGCAACGTAATAGCTATGTATTATATACTTACAAACAGGAGCTATGCCATCTGCTGATTTGGATCATCACAACCCTGTGGGTTTGGCTCTCACCCAGGTGAAAACTGTGGCAGTGATTGGAGGTGGGGCGTCCGGGGCAATTATCACGGACACTTTGCTCAAGGAAAGCCCCAGCTCCATTACAAACGTCACCATTTTCGAAAGACAAGCAAAATTGGGTGGAATCTGGTTGTATAACCACGATACTCGAGCTACCCCCAATGAAATCATCAAGCTGGGGAATACCCATTTGGAAAATGACCCGCAATTGCCAAACCCATTCCATGACAACCCGAGCGTGCAATCGTTGCACTTACCCAAAGTCAATCAGGAGAGATTCGTAGAGACACCCAGTTATTCGAGGATAAAGACAAACATTATTGAGAAAATGATGACTTATAGCGACACAAATCGGTGGGAGGTTCCTGGAGCAGAGAATGCTGATGATAGAAAGTATGTAGATGGACTCATTGTACAGGACTATATTGAAAAGTATATTGCAAGGAACTTGAGTGACAACAGAGTCAGGTTGAATTTAAACACTACGGTGGAGGATGTTGAAAGAATTGAGAGAGCCGCTAGTCCAGGAGAACTAAACTACCGATTCAGGTTAACCATACGTGAATCTGGTGGTGGTGATACAGACCATTGGTATCAACAAGAATTTGACACAGTTGTGGTGGCAACAGGACATTATCATGTTCCATTCATCCCATTTGTGCCTGGTTTACGAGAGTTACAAGAAAAGTATCCCTCTGTAGTCCAGCATGCCAAATTCTACCGTAGCCCAAAGCCATACAAAGACAAAACAGTCATAATTGTCGGGTCGAGAGCATCGGGTGCAGACTTGACCAAATTCATTGCAAAGGAGGCCACTACTGTGATTCAATCGATTAGGAACTTGGCAAACACAAAGGTGCTATCGACAAAGACAAATGTCGTCAACAAACCCGTGATCAAGGAAATCCAACACCATGCTAATGGTGGTTTCAAGGTCATTTTTGATGATGGCACCAGCGTGGTTGATCCTGACTACATTATTTATGCTACAGGGTATTTGTTCTCGTATCCATTCTTGAATAGGCTCACCAACAATGAAATTATCAAGGACGGAGTGGTGGTTCCGCATCTTTTTCAGCATACATTCCTTGTTAATGAACCATTGATCAACATTGTTGGAGTTCCAATAGATGGTATTTCTTTCCGAGTTTTTGAATACCAGGCAGTGGCATTATCACGATTCCTCGCTGGAAAGATACAATTGCCTGCTAGATCAAAACAGATTGAATGGATCAATGACAGGTATGAAGCGAAAAAGGCAACTAGAGCGTACCATACAATAGGAGTCGTGGATGCGTTTAACTACTTGAATGATTTGATACAGTTGGGCACCATTTCCCTGGAGAAACTTAACCAAGGTAGACAGTTTCCTATTCTTTCCAAAGAGGATATACAAACGTATAAAGAAGCTGGAGAGCAGTTAAGGAAGTTCTGGGACGAACGATAGACGTTTATAGATAAGTTAAGCCTAATTAAATGTGCTTAATTCAAGTAAAAAAGATGCAAAAAAGAAGAACGAATTTAGCGCCGCCTGGTTTCGATCCAGGGACATCAGGGTTATGAGCCCTGCGCGCTTCCACTGCGCCACGGCGCTCTTCGATGAATAATTTGCATGTCGGAATAATGAGACTCAGCTTTTGAGATAATGGCACCATATTTACTGCTTCAGAGTTCTCTATTGGTTTATAGTGACTGTTTTATTCCGGTTTTTAGGTTTCTACTTTGTTAAACTGCGAATGTAGATTTTATCAAATTTTCCACCTAGTAGACCTCGAATGGGGGACCGAGAAAGGGATACAAGAAGTGTTGCTTCTCTTGAAAGCCAGGGTATTACAAGGTATATGACTGTTTAAATATTTGCATAGTTTGGATATAAAAGATGGTTGAATCTGAAGCTGTCAATCATGTTCGTAAATATTATGCCAAAACTAGAGAATAAGATGGAATACATTAAGCACTCTCATTATTTACATCGTTCTCTTCTATTAATACATGTCTCCCATCTCCCATCTCTCATACTGTAGTTGCTTTTCTGCCAATCAATTTCCTTTGGACGACCATCGTATCCGTGTTTCCCCTTTGGGTGCAAAATCATCAATGATTTGTGTTTTTGCCAGCTGGCAAGAAATCTACCCAACAAGTATAGGCTGGTCCCGTGCTATTGAATCGCCATTACCAACTATAAGCACAGGAGTACTATACTAAAGACTGGTTGTGAGACCTTTGACCGTTAGTCGTTATGTCTCACAACGTGGTGAAAAATGGAGCAGACAAATTACAAATCTCATCGACAAAAAAATCAATTGGTCCAATTCAATCTCATCGCCTCTCTGTACCCCACAAACCACAAACCATAAACCATGAGAGACTTGGTTGTTCTTGGTGGATCATCGCATCCCCAGCTCACCCATTCCATTTGTCGAAACTTGGCTATTGAGCAAGGGATTGTCACCCTGAAGAAGTTCAGCAACGGGGAGACGTCAATTGAGATTCGCGATTCGGTTCGAGAAAAGGATGTTTTCATAGTCCAGAGTGGATGTGGCCATGTCAATGACAACTTTATAGAGCTCTTGATCATGATAGCGGCGTGCAAGACCGCCAGTGCCAAACGGGTGACGGCGGTGTTGCCACTTTTCCCCTACAGTCGACAACCAGATGTCCCTCACTTGGCGAGCTTGACGGGAGCTCCCAGCATCACTACTCGCAAAGACACCTACACATTCGAGAGTGCTCCAGGGACCCCACGTCCATTGTCAAGAACCAGCCTGTTGAACACAGACCCCAAAGACCCCGTGCTTCCCCTGCCACCAATTCAACCGGTGTTTAAGGATGACAAGAACAATAGCATCGGGGGCCCCGGCAACTTGAAAGAGAAGGCTGTTCTCAACAACTTGAAGCAACCAGTTCCCCAGCGATCAACAACCCCTGCACCTACATCGATCGTGACCAACTCTGCCCTGATCAATATTCCTCCAGTCGACGCTCACGGCAAGACCGAAAGCGGATACAAGCAGTGGGTGTCGCCTAACGGCACCTTGATAGCTAACTTGTTGACCACGGCAGGAGCAGACCGCATGATCACAATGGACTTACACGATCCCCAATTCCAGGGGTTTTTCAACATCCCAGTGGACAACTTGTACTCACGGCCACTTTTGCAGCACTACATCCTTGATTTCATTCCCAATTACCGGGAATGTGTGATTGTCAGTCCCGACAGTGGAGGGGCAAAGCGAGCCACCTCGATTGCCGACTCTTTGGGATGCTCGTTTGCGTTGATCCACAAGGAACGCCGGGCCAAGCTCCCCAAGAACCCTCCCCACACACCGTCGATGTCGGGGTCGCACATTGTCCACTACAACAGCCCCAGCAATGCTACCATGGTGGCCACCACCATGTTGGTGGGTGACGTCAAGGACAAGGTATGTGTGATGATTGACGACTTGGTTGACACCTCGTACACCATCACCCGTGCCGCCAAGTTGTTGAAGGACCAGGGGGCCAAGTACGTGTATGCGTTAGTGACGCACGGGATCTTCAGCGGCGATGCCATCAACCGCATCAACAAGAGCGCCATCGACAAGGTCATCACCACCTACTCGGTGCCCCAGGACGACAATGTCGCGGTGTTGGGGGACAAGCTCGAGGTGTTGGACGTGTCGCGCGTGTTTGCCGAGGCCATCCGTCGCATCAACAACGGAGAGAGCGTGTCGATGTTATTTGACCACGGATGGTGATGGATGACGCTGTCCCGTTAGCGATGCCCGGGACGGCTAAAGCCCTGTAGGAGTTTAGGTAATATACGATTTTGCAACCAAACAGCAGCAATGTCGCCGAACGGTTGGACAATGTCGTGGGCGGCGACACCGTCCCCACCAGAAAAAGAAATTTTCCATTCGGCGTTCCGGCATAAACGCCATGGCGCCAACCCATCCCTGGGTGCAACGCCAGGGTTCCACCGCTGTGGCCGACAATTAGCCCCAGCCAATGGCACCGCGCGGCGCACCCCCACAGTTTTCTATGGCCCGCGCCGCCAATGGGCACCTCCTTACAGGCGGGGCTTGACCCTGGCCCTGCTAGACGACGGCGGCGTCAGCGCCACGAAGCCAGAGCCTGACAATTGCAGCCACTGCCGGTGGGCACCATCGCGCGGGGGTTTAGCCCTCCCAATTACTTAATGGGAGCAAATGATAAATAGCGCCAGCGCGGGCGGTCATTAATGTCCGGGGAGTTTCTCGGACTTGTGGCGGGGGCGGGCCCCCCAGATTTCGCTTGCGTATACCCTGACGGTGATTTTTGTGATGTCTCACGTGCACTATTGTTTGCCGCAAAAAATATGTGCCAACGGTTGCAAGCGGATCACCACGACGGGAACCGTGCGGCAAACAGGCCCCCACCTTGTGACATCCACAATGTCCCGCACCCGACGGTTACCGCATTTGTATACAAATGGGTTGCTGCAAGTTTGCGCACCACCACTGTGCGCAGTTTGTCGGCGGGGGACCCAACGGCCATCCCAACCGCAACCACGCCCCGTGTCCGGTGCCCTCCGCCTAGGCGCCAGCCCGCGATGCACCCGCACCGCAATACTGGAATGGGAACGCCCTACACACCCATAGGCGGAGCACCGGAGAACAGCCACCGCCAGGAGGGACAAGACCCCAAGTTGACGGCATGCGTCACCGACAATTCGGTGCTGACAAAGCGCTTACCAAGGGGCCGCCAAGCACTAACAAACACGTTAGCAAGCCAGCTGCTACCATGGACCAAGTCATTACAAAGCTATTACCAAACAGGGCCAAACAACACAAACCTGGTGCCAATCCATGACCTTGTAGCTTACATACTTTAGTCGATCCCAGTGGGGCCCAAACGGCAGTGGTCATGGCCTTGCGGTGGATGTGTCATTAAAAATAGAACTCCGGAATATTTTTTGCCAGGACCAGAAATGTCTGGCCCTTTTGCCTTACAGACACAAAACCAATCACACTCTTCTCCAGATTTCCTGTAACCGTCCACAAGTATAAATAAGGACGAAATCCCAGTAGACTGCTGTCGTCGTGGTTGGATTGACCATTGACACTTTACTTTTCCCCATTCATTTTGTGTTTTGGAGTTTTCTGTTGAAGCAGACGAGTGTTGCTAGCTAAACCGCCGGTTCTCCCACTGAAACCTTGCTGCCACAACCATGAGTGTTCCCAACATCGAAAGTGAGGTGCAGCACTTGAACTTGTACAAAACCACCTCCAACTCGTCGTCGGTGGTGAGTTTGAAGCGCGGGTACATTGACTCGCCGTTTTCAGGCAAGAAGAACCAATTCGACCAGGTGTTGGATGTGTTGGACTCCACGGGGTTCATCCCGGAATCCCTCATTGAGTCGGAAACCAAATGGTTCTACGACAGTTTGGGGATTGACGACGTTTTCTTTGCCCGCTCCTCGCCTGCCGAGATTGCCTCCCATATCCACTCCTTGTACTCGTGTAAAGTGCAAGCCTATGCCGGAGACGTTGGCGACGGTCCTTTGATCTCCTACAAGCGCGAGGCCGAGGACCATGCCGTGTTTTTTGACACCATTGCCACCGACACCTACCAAAGAAACCGCTTTGAAGAAAGAATCGACGACAAGTACATTGATCCCAGCTCCAACATCTCCAACAGCTATAGAGTGGAGTACTTTAGTGCTCCCTTGAACTATAAGACAGATCCCATCTTGCTGGGGGTATTTCAGCAAAACAAGCAGTTGAAGGAACAGTATCTGCGTCTCTTTTTCGTGTACAAGAACCAGTACCAGTATCAACATGTGGCGGAAAATGAAACCGACTTGAACAAGATTGGTGATTCCACGTTTTTGCAGATTGCCTCGCCCAACACCAAGCAATTGTACTCCGAGATCGTCAAGGATGTGATTAATACTACTGGTCCTGTCATTAAGCATTTCCCCATTGAAGATTCCGACGAGTACAGAGTGGTTATTGGGTACAGACAAACCACTTCGGACAGATACAACTCAGCTTTGAGTGATTTGGCCAACTACTACAAGTTGCAAACAACAAGAAAGTATGTCGAACAATTTGCCAATGGTATCACTATCATTTCCATGTATGTCACTTCAAGACAAAACAAGTCACCCGTGGATTTGTCAATCTACCAGGTGATCAAGGAAGCATCATTGTTGTATTGTATCCCTCACAATATCTTCCATGACAGATTTATCCAGGGCGAATTGTCCTTGCAGGAGTCTATCTACGCTCAATCAGGGGTCATTTTCGTCACCCACTTTTTGAACCGTCTTGGTCCTGAATACAGCAAGATTTCCTCGTTGTTGGACCCATCAAAGTCGATTGAACACGCCGAAGTGTTGAATTCCTTGAAAAAGAGATTAAGAGCAGAAACTTACACCCAGAATTATATTAAGGAGGTGTTTGATATCAGAAGAGACATTGTCCGTAAATTGTATCGTCAATTTGCTGATGTTCACTACATTCGTTCTTCCATGGAAAAGACTTTGTCTTACCAAAGATTATCACAGATTACTCCAGTTGGTTCAGAAGACGAATTTGAACAATTACTTTCTCGTGAATGCTCTCAAAATGAACACCACGCCATTGTGTTGAGAGCATTGTACAAGTTCAACAAGTCTATTTTGAAGACAAACTTCTACACATCCACCAAGGTTGCTCTTTCCTTCAGGTTGAACCCTAGCTTCTTGCCAGAATCAGAATACCCCGAACGTCCTTATGGTATGTTCTTTGTGGTTGGGTCTGACTTTAGAGGTTTCCACATTAGATTCAGAGACATTGCCCGTGGTGGTATCAGAATTGTGCGGTCCAGATCTCAAGACGCCTACAACGTCAATGCCAGAAACTTGTTTGATGAAAACTACAATTTGGCCAACACTCAACAACGTAAGAATAAGGATATCCCTGAAGGTGGATCCAAGGGGGTGATTTTATTAGACCCAGGTGCAGCTCAGGCCCATCCACGTGCATGCTTTGAAAAGTACATTGATGCATTGATTGACTTGTTGTTGAAGCAACACATTCCTGGAGTTAAAGATTCATACGTTGACTTGTATCAAAAGCCAGAAATCTTGTTCCTTGGGCCTGATGAAGGTACTGCTGGGTACGTTGATTGGGCTACCTTGCACGCAAGAGAAAGAGGGGCTCCATGGTGGAAGTCATTCTTGACAGGAAAATCACCAAAGATTGGGGGTATTCCTCACGACGAGTACGGTATGACCACCTTGTCGGTGCGTGCATATGTAAACAAGATTTACGAGAAGTTGAATATTGATGACTCCAAGATCAAGAAGTTCCAAACTGGTGGACCCGATGGAGATTTGGGATCCAATGAAATTTTGCACTCTAGAAACGAAAACTATGTTGGTTTAGTTGATGGTTCCGGTGTGATTTGTGATCCTAATGGATTAGACAAGCAGGAATTGTTGCGTCTTGCCCATGAGCGTAAGATGATTGACCACTATGACAAGTCCAAGTTGTCCCCTCAGGGTTACATTGTATTGGTGGACGATATGGATGTCACTTTACCATCTGGAGAAGTAGTGACCTCGGGAGTTGCTTTCAGAAACTCCTTTCACTTGAAGTTGAAGCAACAATACGGTCCACATGGTGTCGACTTGTTTGTTCCATGTGGTGGTAGACCAGCGGCCATAGATACCAATAATGTGAATGATTTCATTGATGAAAAGACCGGAAAGAGCATCGTTCCATATTTTGTGGAGGGTGCCAACTTGTTCATCACCCAGTCGGCCAAATTAATTTTGGAAAAGGCAGGTATTGTTATCTTTAAAGATGCTTCTACCAACAAGGGTGGTGTGACATCGTCATCGTTGGAAGTGTTGTCTGCGTTGGCCTTTGATGATAAAGGGTTTTTGGAAAACATGTGTGTGGACGAGGCCACTGGTGCCAAACCAGCGTTTTACCAGGAGTACGTTCAGCAGGTGCAAAAGATTATTGTTTCCAATGCTCAGGCTGAATTTGAAGCACTTTGGAAGTTGAAGGCTGAGACTGGAATAACTTTTACTGAATTGTCGGACAAGTTATCCGTGTCTATTAACAAGTTGGGGGACGAATTGGCCAACTCCAAGGAATTGTGGGAGGACGACGTGGAGTTTAGAAACGCTGTGTTGTTGGACAGCTTGCCCCCATTGTTGTTGGAAAAGATTGGTATTGAGAATGTGTTGACCAGAGTTCCCGAGGCATACCTCAGAGCCATCTTTGCCACTCACTTGGCCTCCAGGTTTGTTTACTCGCGGGGTATTGATTCCAACCCTGCCAAGTTTTTGGAATTTATCAGTTCTATTAGAAAAGCGTTTGTTAAAAAGGGTTTACTCAAATATTAATATGTACAAGTATTTTAGATAGATTTATGAATATGGACTGAGTCCGTAGTGATTTGAACAAGTTTTGTAGAAACTTCAACTGGCTAGGTTGACTTTATCGTCTCAACTTAGTTGATAACTACAACTATTCACAAGAATCCTCTGAATATTGACACTTTTCCATGAATATTATTACGTTAACAAGGCAAAGCAAGCCTCCAGTCGAACCCATACAAATCATTCAGCCAGCTTCGTACCTCCCAAACAACACACATCGCACAACTCAAGTCGCACAACCTACGACGCACATCCTCTAGATCAACCACCTGCGAATTTTTGTCCTTCGTGGCCATCAGCTATTCCTCCAGGGCCACCTTGTTGATGATCTTGTCTCGTGCCACCACCTCGTCATTGACCCTCGACGTCACGTAGTCACCTAGCAACGCAAACGCCATCGTCGAGAACCCAATGTAGTAACGGGCCTTAACCGGCAACGACATCCATTTCTGATAGAGTCCCATTGCCAACGATGTGTCTGGTTGTCCCGACTAGACCACTTTTTTTTCAAATCTCATTCGTCCCCAGATTTTGTATATGATTTGACCGATGGTGTCATGGGATCACGGCTCGCAGTAACCCACACGGAACTTCCTCCGTGCTGTCTCCGCATCCATCCAAGCCTGCCGGCGCACTTCTTCGTCGGCACCTACAAACTAGAGGACAATGGTTCTCGACACGGATCACTCGACCACTACCAGTACCGTGATGGTCGGATGACCCTAGTGGAGTCCCACCCCACAGAGTCGGCCATTCTCGACGCAAAGTTCACCAGCGATGGGTCCAGACTCGTCACCGCCCACTCGACGGGCAGCATAGTCGTTTGGAAATGCGACCCAGCCCTTTCTGTGGAGGACAAGGTGCAATTGTTTGACCACGAAGTGCTCATCACCTCGTTGTTCTTCTCCCCCCACGACGCAAACACCTTGCTTGTGACCATGACCACGGGGGAACTGGCGGTGATTGATTTAGCAACCAGAAGCCACCGCGTATTTGAAGGAGTCCACGATTTAGAGTGCTGGACGGGGGGGTTTGGTGAGATGGGAGATTTGGCCCATGTGGTCTACACAGGAGGAGATGATGCTCAGCTACTTGCCCACGACCTCAGGACATATGAGCCGATCTGGGCTTCCAAAAGACACCACGATGCAGGTGTGGTGTCGATCCTCTCGCCTTCAGCGGCTTGGAACGGCACCCCCAACACCCTTTGGACCGGATCCTATGATGACCATTTGCGGGTGTTTGACTTGCGGGTCGTGGACAAAAGCAACCCGAGCTTGATTCCGGGGTACCTTCCCAAGGTGATCAGCCTGGAGAATCTTGGTGGTGGGGTGTGGAGACTCATTCCCAGCCCTGTGGATAATAGAATGTTGGTCTGCTGCATGTACGACGGAGCGAGGATCGTAGATACCAACGGAGATCAGTTCTCGATCAAAAAGTACTTCAAGGAGGATCACGAAAGCATGTGCTACGGTGGCGACTGGTCTCCTGATGGGGATTACGTAGCTACATGTTCCTTCTACGACAAGGTAGTCCAAGTCTGGTCTCCCAACTGATTGGCGTGTGTATTTCTATGTAAATAAACTCAAGTCTAGAGGAACCGATGAACCTCTTCCACTAGGATACAACTTAGGCGTCCCATTCTCTCCAAATCGCCGTGGATTGGGTAGGGAGTTGGCGTTGACGAACTTGAACCGTTTGTCTTCGATCACCAACTTCCCCCCAGAACCAGCACTGTCACCGTTCCTGTTGGGGTTGATCGTGTATGCCAGAGCTGATATCTTTCGTAACGACAGCCCTGCATGCTGCTGTGAGTCCAAGGCTGATGTGGCTGCGGGGGGAGGAGGGGGTGCAGCCTTTTTGTATGGATGTGACGTAGTACGCGCAGGTGCTTCTGTAGGAGGAGGCGGTGGAACATGCGACACAGCAGGAGGTGCTGGTGGTGCCGATGGAGGAAGACTTGGAGGTGGTGGGGGCGACAGCACTTGGCTGAAACTCGACCCATCATCATAGTCGTCGTCATCGTCATCGTCATCATCATAACCAGGTGCTGATGGAGGAGGAGGGGGGGCCACTGGTATTTGCGGTGCCTTCGGAGGAATAATCGAGGGAATAGGCGGTGCTTTATGTGGAGTTGAAGCAGAAGCCTTTGGAAAATTTGGAGTAGCAGCAGGAATTGCAGGGGCAGGTGGCGTAAGAGAGGAAGCTGGCAATTTGGGAATACTAGGAATTGCACTAGGAATAGGAGGTGCTTTTGGGGGTTCCGGGGCATGCATAGGAGGAGGAGTTGGAATAGGAGGACCCGATGAAGAATTCTTCTTGTGATGTCCAAACGGATTAAAATGCAGCTTCTTTGGTGTCTGAGGAGAGGGAATTGAAGCGGGTTTTCCCGGTTTAGAAGTTGATTGTGGCGCATCTACCGTTGAATGACCCTTCAGAGACCCATCCACCACATAATTCTCGTTCCTTTTGGCATTGATTTCTGCCAAGAATGGCAAGCCTCCACCAGGAGCAGGACTTGGACTTGCAGCTGAAGAAACATTCATTGGCGGAGGAGGAGGTGCAGGTGGTGCCCCACTTGAATTGGACACAGGAGGAGGCGGTCCTGGGGATGGAGGTGGTGGAGGAGGAGGTGGTGCACTCGAGGCATGAGATGCACTTGGAATTGGAGGAGGAGGCAATGAAGATGGCATCGATGGAGGAAGTGCATTTGGAAGTGGTGGTGGGGCCGGTGGTGGCAGATGTATGGATGATTGTGGTGGAGGGGCATTCTTTCGAGAAATACTGCTCACCGCTTCGGGCCCAATAACATTCTTGTCGTCCCTCTTTGCATTTATCTGAGCCAAGAAAGGAAGTGCACCCCCTGGCAAGGGAGGAGCCTGAGGCGGGGCGGAGGAGCACTTGGAAATGGTGGAGCCGAGGTGCTCTCAGATGAAGCTATTGAGATTATAGAAGCCTTTTTTATGTGCGACGACTTCTTAGGCCTGGTAGGAGGCATCTTTGGAGGAGTCTTCGATGGCAACGGTGCTGATGAAGGAGGGGGAACCGATGGAGGAGGAGGAGCTCCTGTTGGAATAGGAGGAGGAGCCGATGGAATGGGAGGTGCTGCTGAAGGCACAGGTGGCGCATTGGATGTCGATTTGCGGGGTCTCGACGACGGCATGGTGGGCACATGTTGCGATGACGGCCGCGTTGAAGGCACAGAAGGTGTATTAACATGAGGCGAGCTAGCCAGGGGTGGAACGGGGATCTTTGGCGCCGAGGAGGGCACCAAGCCTGCCCGGTTGTCTTTACCTACGTGCTTCAATTTTGGCATTCCTCCGGCAAAGATATCACCCAATTGAGGGGCCCCCGTGGGAACGGGAGGAGCAATGGTTGCTGAATTATGGGGAATTGGTGCTCCTGACGATGGAATCGACGCCGATACCGACACCTTTGCGTCGAGCACCGGTTTGGACTTGTCAACGGTGACGGCCTTCTTCAACTTCGTGCCTTTACGGATATCCCCCAACAATGCATCTCTTCCTGGAGGCATTGCTGGTGGGGGTCCAGGAGGTAGACCTCCACCCAAAGATGGAGGGGGAGGGGGAGGGGGAGGGGGAGG
>NBZC01000121.1:0-29142 GCA_002245345.1 Scheffersomyces stambukii
CCCCGCACCCTGCCCCGCTCGCGACAATGTCGTCGCCCACCCCGTTCGTGCTGGCGCCGTCCCCCGCCCCGGACCGCAACTCCCTCTGGATCTACCTTGTCAACTGGATCCTCGCCTTGATCCTCGGCCTCGCGTTCGTATTCTACTTCCACCGGTTGCTCGGGTTCGTGGTGTCGTGGCTGTTCCGGGCCGTGCTCTGGAACCGGTACCGCGTGCACGTGTCCATGGAGCTGATGAAGGTGTCGCCGTTGGGGGGCCGCTTGCTCGCCAAGAACTTGACGGTGTCCACCGCCGACACCACCGTGTCCGTGGCCAACGTGTCGGTGACCTGGCGCTACTGGTTGCTCTCCATGACCCGGCGCTCGTGCTTCTGGTTCCTCGACGACGACCCCGACCGTGCCGCCAACGCCAAGCTCCCGGCCCGCATCCTCTGCGCCGTCGACGGCTTGGAGGTGTTTGCCTACAACCGCACGCTGGCCTACGACGCCATCGCCGCCGCCTTGCGCCACAGGCCCGCGCTGGCCCCGGGGCGACGGTCCCCGTCCTCCGACGACACCAAGGACGGCCATCTCCGCTTCCGCTCCAGCAACGCCGCCTCCTCCGACTCCGGCACCTCCTCCGGCACCTCCTCGGGCGCCAAAACAGCCCGCAACCCGCCGTCGCCGTCGCCGTCGCCGTCCGCCTCCACCAGCGACCACGCCCTGCATTCCGTCGCCGGCGACGCTCCCCGGCCCCCGGGCCCGGGAACCATGTACTTTTTGCTCCAGTTGCTCCCCATCAAGTTCAAGATCAAGAAGGGCGCCTTTGTTATGGGCAACGTCACCACCCCGTCCATCTTGGTGGCGTCCTACAAGACGGCCCTGGGGTTGTTGGACATCACCCGCGCCCCCAACCCCTGCGACCCCTTCCGGTACTTGCATGACTTTGCCTTTGACAACTTCCAGGTGTGGATGCGCCCCAACATTGCCCATGAAAAGTACCGCTACCTGGCGCCCTCCCCCCACCCCGCTCCACAAGAGGGCAACTTGGCCCACATTAAGAGACACAAGGCATGGTACAAGTTTGCCCGCGCCACTGACGCCGTGGTGCGGGCCGTGCGCCGTTTAGGGCCCCGCTCCACCGCCCAGGACAACAACCATCCTGCCCTCGAGGACTGGCGCGGTCTCCGCCGCTACGTGGGCGACGGCGACGACCCCGAGGTCGCGGCCATCTTGAACTCCGACGAACAGTACGCCAAATACAGCTTGATCTTGGACTCGGTGGCCACCCGTGTGGTGTTTTACTACGACGCCTTGGGCGTCCAGACGGTGCTGGCCCACGAAAATACCCTCACCCCGCCCGAGTACGGCGTCGAGCTCGAAGTGTCCATGGGCACCATCCACTACGGGCCTTGGACCGACCGCCAGCGGGTGCCGTTGCAGACAATGTTTTTCCCGCCATTGGCTCGCGACTCAACCCCGTCGGCCCCGCCTTTGGTGCCCGGCAAACACCGACAGTACACCGGTTTTCTGGTCACCGCCATCGTCAAGGACGAGGTCATTATCCGCATACCCACTCGCGAGCCCAGCAAAGACAAGCAGATGTTGCGGGCCCATGGCCCTCCATCCCTGGCCAAGTCATCGCGACCCTTTGGCTGGCTCGAGATCAAATTGGCCGCCGACTCCTCCATCTCCTCATTCACCTCTTACTTGGCCACTAGGGACGAAGGCTGGCCCAACCGTCTCCAGGTGGCTTTTAGAGACCCCGAGGTGCGGTCGTCCGTCAACCACGACGTGTTGTTTGCCGCCGACACCCACGAAATCAACGCCAAGATTGGCTTCCCATTGGAGTGGAACGGCAAATGCTCGTGGTCTTTTGACCAGGTCAGTACCAACGCCAAGCTCTTTATCTTGCGGGAACATTTGCTCTTGTTTTCCGACTTGTTCACCGACTTTGCCTCGGGCGACCCCACCCCTTACGAATACTTTCGGCCGTTTGTGTACAACATTCGCTGGAAGCTCGTCAACTACAACCTTTACCTCAATGTCAATGATCGCAACATCATCAGTAACCCGTTAGATTTCAACAACAACAAGTATCTTTCCTTCCAGGGCCAAGAGATCAATTGTGACATCAACATCCCCTTGAATGGCATTTTCTCCAAATCAACCACCATCACCTACGACATCAACACCCCACTGTTTGATCTCGTCCTCGACACGCCTCCTTGGCACACTGTGCATAATTTTTTAAAGGATTCCAAGGTGATGGGACGAAGCAGCCATTTCCGAATAGAGGGCTGCTACACCTTTTTCAGTTCTGTCGAAGTGAACGCCTCCAATTACATTGAAATAAGATGCTCTGGCGATGAAGTTTGTTTAAAGTTTTATGGGTTTGTCATTCGATACCTCTTTACTGTGCGTGAGAACTATTTTGGCGACCACATCCATTTCAAAACCTTTGAAGAATACACTGGCGACACTGGGGTGGCTGCTGGCGATGAAAACGACCTGCTGTCCATCCCCAGCGAATCCAAAAGCAAGGATCGCAAATGCTGGAAAGCTTTGAAAACTGAAAACGACGTGGACGTCATTTTCTCCTTTCAGGTTCGCCATGGTCTCATTCTTCTACCTTACCATCTATACAGCTCAAGTTCCCATATTGGGTTGAATTTTGACATGTTGGATATTGACATCCGCTTTTGCAACTATTACATGGATATGCAAGCCGACTTCAGCCCCTTTCGCGGAGTATTTGTTCAGGCTTGCAATTGGAGCGAGACTGATGAAATGTTGACTGTTTCCAATTACAAGAAATTGTACTTGAATTCCAATTATCATATCCATAGTGATGGGTTCAGCGTCCACTCTCATAGAATGTTTGGGCCTCCGGATGAATTGACATTTTACTGCAAGTGGGACTTTTATTTGGCTGATGTTTTGGTGGACAGTAATCCAAACTTTTTAAATGCCTTGCAAGTGGGCATTTCTACTTTTGGATTTCAGTTTAGCGACTGTGAAAATTCCTTGGACCCCGCCATCCCCTCTGCCTTTGACATGGCAAACTTTACATTTCGATGCCCCAACTTGACATTCAACTTGCGCCCAGAAAATGATGATTCTCTAGCTTTTCTTCAGATAAAGTTGGATGATTTACTCCTTTCATTCAATGATTTGGGCAACCATAGATATTCCAGCAAAATGGTTGTGGTTATCCCCAATATCTCAATAAAAGTCCTTGAAAATGTTGACGATACTGAACAAATATTTGCATTCATTAATACTTCGCTCACATTTTCCAACATATGCCAAAAGGTCAATATGATAGAGAGAAGAAATACCCAACAAGAACATGTAAAGTCCAGCGATGCTCCCTTTCATCGATCCCCATTTATACTTTTTGAAGAAAGCAAGGACTCATTTTATTACAACTCGATCGATAGCTTCAAGACATCGTTAACGTTACCGACTGCCTCTATTCCATTAACTGAAACCACCCTCAATGCATCCTTGAGGAATAAAGATGCCTATGAACCCCAATCAGAACTCGACTATGACACGGAAAGCTCACAAGACTCGGAATACCTATTCTTTGGGAAAATGCCCCCGATAAATGATTACGAAGATGAGGATTTCACACCATCATACCATGTTGATCCTGAGACGGAATATGACAACTTCATATTCGAATTGGGTGACTTGGAATCATTTATTACTCCTAAATTGTTGATCATTATCGCCAGCATAATAAAATGCATGCAAGATACTTCTTTGGAAACGGTGTTGAATTCATTGGAGCTCAAAGCAGTCAAGTTCTTGAATAATTTCCTCACACTGGCAAAATTCACCAAGAACTTGCGTTTTGTCAACCACGCTTTATCGGTTAAGATTGGCGACTTTGCTCTTTCTGAACCCAAGGATTTAAGATATAATTGCAAATCCAATCCAGTCGTTAATCTCCAAGTGAACGATTTGTCAATAGCCACATCTATTGATACGAAAAGATCTGTTGTCAATGGCCACTTGTCAGAAAAGGAAATATTGACACTGGCGATACATGTCAAAAAGGTACTACTTTCGGTATCCCAAGCAGCTAAATTTAACGCTGCTGTCACCTTCAATGCCCAAGAAATAGAATTCTGGATGGAAAAGAAGGAGGATGGTATTGTTGGCTCTGGAAATATGGACTCCATCAAATTGAATATTATTGACGAACAGACGGATTGGCTTGTGAACTATGGCCGAAAGTTAATAGCCCGCTGGAAACTGTGTTTTGAATCATTTGAAACCATTTCTTCCAATAAAGAAGCAGTTGCCAATTTGGTTTACTTGTTGACAATTTCGTCTACAGAATATTATATTGACCACGATCCCGATGTTTTAACGAGGCCAGCATATTTACTCAGAGCAAAGAAGGAACACATTAGGTTCTTTGATTCATGGAAGGTCATTGCTAGGCTTAGGCACGTGTTGCAGTCACTCCCTCCTCAATGGATAAGCGAGGCTAATTCTATCTTTTGTGATAGAAATTGGGAATTACCGGAAAATGCACTGGAACAAGTACAAGAAATATTTTCGAAATGGAGAGCTTGGGAGGCTAACCAAGAGGAAAGGTCGGACTTTTTCTCGAGAATTTTCTCTACCGAAAACTCAAAACCTCCTAGTTTCAATATGCATTTCCAAATAATTTTGTCTCTTTTTATTGTCAAATTGGTTTCATCAACGAAACACCATGATTTCATACAATTGGAGAAATTGTCTACCTCAGTTAATGTCAGCAAAACTAAAGGTGAAGCAGAAGATAAAACTACAGGTGTTATCTTCAATTTAGTGAACTACAAAAGTAACATCACAACCATGTCATTGGACAAATTGAAATTCCTCGACCATAATAACAAGAGCAAGGTTCGGACCCCACCAGAACCTACGGATTGCCAAATACCACAGATGTCCTCTCTGCAATTTGTTATTGGTATCGACAAGTTTTATCAGCAAGTTTCCTTGCCATTGACGACTTTGGTTTTAGAGAGCAAAGGCATATTATCAACTTTCGAGGATAGTATTTTCAGTGGAAACTTTGCAAACATTTTCAATTCAGGATACATGGAAGCTAATATATGGTGTTGCTCGAATCATGTCTTTACCGAAAGAATATTTAATTTAGGCTGGATTTTAGCAAAATCCACTCAGGATACTTTTAATAGTTGGAAGCTAAATTTCGAATTGGACAAGATTGCACTAAAGGTTTTGGACAAGGAAAACCAATTTCCACAAATACTACTGAGGATATTGGAAACCGATCTTTTGTACTTGAAAGAAATCACAGGAAAAAGCAATAAAGATACAGCGGTAGTACTGGTTCCTAGACCACCCATCAAGAAACCCGAAGAAAACGTTTTACGATCAATCCAAGCACTTTCTGTAAATATCAAAGTCAAGGAATGTATTTGGAGATTTGAAGCTTTGCAACCGTTGGTTTTCAGTGGTGGATTGTGGGGTACTGAATTTTCCATTACTAAAACATTAGATGTACTTCTGTTTGAATCAATATTGAAACGGGCAAATTCTAGTTTTGAAGTTCAGGGAAAGAGCATTTTAGAGTTGCAAGGTTCGGAGATACACAATTTTGGTAATGTCGGTGATTACGATGATTTGACCCTAATCTCTCTTGACTCGTCGGTTGGATTTACAAAGGCAAATGCCCCTAGTTTGCCTTATTCCATCACAGCAATAATTCAGAGTGTACCTTTACTAAAGGTAAAAGTTGATGAAGTGCAAAAAATAATCCAGAAATTTACCCCCGTTTCTACAGAGCCCAAAGAACAACCGACTTATGATTCAAGCAAAGAAATTGCCTTTAGGGTAAAGTTTTCAAATGATTACATTGGAATTTCCACTTTCATTAATAAAACTAAATTTTCTTTTGAGGTAGAATCTACGTCACTTGGAGTATTCAATGTTGCCAAAGTATCAGAAGGAGGCAATTCTCATATTAACAAAAAAGTTCCTCTATTCGGAGAAGTTAATATCCCAACTGCTAGAATCTACATTCTTGACAAGACAATCCCAATTGGTCTCTCAAACATCCTTGACGTCAATTTTGGAATAAGGCTTTTGAATGACTCTGAAAATTCTCCAAAACAATCCCTCCAGTTTGAATCTCAGTACTGTCGAGTATGTTTATCAGAACACACAGTATTTAGATTGATCAGTGTGGCCGATGATATCATCAACCAAGTTTCATCACTTCCTCAAGAATTTGATACCAAGAATAATCCAATGGCAATCACCTCCAAGAAGAATAAAGGGGGTATAGAGTTTACCAACTTGATATATTCTCACATTTCTTCTTTTCATTTTTTGGCATACAACTTTTGCATTGGTTGGTTGTTCGCGGAACCATCTAATGAATATCCTGGGATCATATTAGGTGCAGAGAGGTTCTTTGCAGCCACCGAGGAAGGTCTTGGTAAATTCACATTGATGGAAGCATACTTGTCAGTAGCCAACGGTTATCGATCGTCTAATTTTTACAGCGTACTGTCCGAGAAGAACAATTTAAATCGTGCATTTTTACCCACAATTCAATTGATTTACACTACAGAAAAGGTAAATGATGCTAGGCAAATACGTATTGTACTCCATGGTGACGAGTTGGATGTCAAGTTTTTGTCCACATCCGTGGTTATTCTCGAAAAAACCATGAAACTGGGAGCAAAAGTTCAAGGATATCTTGAAAAGAGAAAGGAGAGGGAAAGCAAACGACGTGTAGCAAACCCCAAAAAACAAGTAAAACCTGACAAAACTGAGGATTCAATGGCTTACATTCATTCCGTGTTTGACTCACTTGAATTTGTGTCCACATTTGCTGGTTCAAATGTGTTGATTTATCGACTTGAAGATGAAGAAAATCAGAAAACTCCATCACTTTTTTTGCATTCACCAGCTGTCAATATTGCCTTCAAGTATTCCAATAAAAGTTTAGGAGGCAAGCGTCAACTTAAGGGAGAAGTTCTCACATCATCATCAGATAACACATTATACCCCAAATGTGTTCCCATTATTGTGGATTTAATCACAGGTGTGACAGGAATGATGCACCACCGGAAAAAGAATCCAATGCCTGGTAATGTAGTTGTTACTGAAGAAAGCAAAGGTTCAGCCTTTTTCGCCAACATGTTGGACGATTTGGACTTGCACTTTGGATTGCGAATCGAAAAACAGGTGCTTTCGTTGAGTTGCGAACCCACAGCAAAAGTAGCCGCAGTTGTTGGAATAGATGGGATCTTTATTCAGTTGAACACCAACGAATCAACTATCCCGGGCATTACTTTGTCAGTCTTGTTTGACAGAATGACCGCTTCCTTGCAACATATTTATTCGCGAGAAATTAGTGGATCTGCAAGCGTTGTGAATGCATTGATTACTTGTGTGTTTGAATTTGCAGAAATTGCTAGTATGTTTTCAGCGGGAAGTCTCAGTGACGTAGATGGATACATAAACATGAAACAATACCAAGATGTCGAACTTTTCAGAGACATTTGGTTCCCCAAACAATATTTTGAATTGTATTCAAGCTTTGTTGAAGAAAAGAATGACGACATTGAGGAACAACCAATTTCCGAATTAGCTGCGAACAAGAATATCTCGTCGAGATTTAAAGAAGTTTCATCGACATACGCATTCCCATGGGTGGTTACTTTCTTAGTCACTAATATGGGTATTCGTGTGGATTTTGGACAATCACTTGGGAACTTCAAACTAGAGGTGGATCGCTTTTGGGCAGTATCTAAAAAGTCAATCGATTGGTCTCAGGATTTGAAAACAGGAATAGATACAATAAGATTGCTGTCAGAAGGAAGATTGGGAGGGAGTTTTGTAGTTCAAAATATCAATTTGCACACAGCCATTAGTTGGAAACTTGACAATGATACTACTTTAGACGTTCCCTTGGTTTTAGTTTCTGGAGGGATTGACAAGTTGCAATTGAAGACGTCATTTGATTATCATGTGATTGCTGTTGCCAATATTGAGTGTTTTTCCATGGACTTATACAACAAAAAGAGTAAATACAGCATCACCAAGGATCATTTATTTGTTATAACCAAGTTCAAGACGGCAGAAGTGTACATTACCTCTTTGACGGCGTCCAACTTTTTGGATATTATCAATACAGTGTCAAGAATGGTCCAGGAAAATAGAAGATCTTATAAAGAAACTCTTCATGACTCAGTAAAGATGAGTACAGTTAAGGGGATGCGCAATGAGCCTTTGTTTGATAATGCAATTTTGGAGACGGTCAAAAAATTGGAAACCAAAATCTATGTATCGGCCGGAAAAGTGTTGCTCCATGTTTACCCATCTTCTTTTGATAATTCCAAAGTCTTGGTAGTCAAGCTCGATGAATCTAGAGCTAGTTTCCAGCAAAATGAATATTCTAGCGGAATATCGAATGAATTAAATGTCAAGTTCAATGACATGAAAATATCATTGTCGATGATAACTCCCGTGTCGGAAGAATTTATCAATGAATGCATGGTTGATGCGTTTGTTGAGTATGCTCACAAGGCCCGAGGAGGTACTATATTTGTATTTCCCTCATTCAAGATATCCATGAGGACATTTCAAAAATACAATTCAAATTTGATTGAGTATTTGTTCCAATCGACATTTGACGGTACGGTGGATATCCGATGGAACCTTGGGTCGGTGAATTTCATTCGCGAGATGTTTTCGATCCATCAAAAAGCACTTCAATCGAGAATGGAGTACAGAAAGAACATGATGTCCTTTGACGAAAAGGATGCGACTAGGTCGAGTACAATTATGAGACAGCAACTTAGCGAAGAAGACCCCACGCATGAAATCAACGAGGCGATAAAAGAAACCATCGAGAAGGTTGACAGCACGTCCAAGTACCGGTATTCTCCGTTGGCACCACCGATTATCGAGGCACCTCAATTGAAGGAGCTAGGCAATGCAACACCTCCCTTGGAATGGTTTGGTCTACACCGCAACAAGTTTCCCAACGTCACCCACCAGATGGGAATTGTCAGTCTTCAGAAGTTGATTCACGAGATTGAGATTCAGTACTCCAAGATGTTGGGGAAAGCATAGTATAATTATAGATGATTTAGTTTTAGGTATAATAGGATAATACGGATAACGTTTGGGTAATTCCAAACGCATGATTTACGGCTTACTAGCGAGCGGGGAATTAGAGCAGGGTGAATGCAATTCAAATAGTTTGAATTGCCACTATCATTTTGAATTACAATTAACACAACCAAATTCGAACCATACTGGATCAGATTGGACCAGTGGGATCGGACCAGATTGGTTCCAGCAAGGTTGGATCGGATCCGAGCAAATCGCGATCGATTCGACGACACAATGTGTATTCTAGTGGATGCTATGTACAGGGAACATCAGGATGACGACTATGAGGCCTAAGCCTACACCACGCCCGGATGGCATGAATCATACAGCGACAGCTAATGCGTCAAATACCACCTCCCCTTGGCCCTTCTTCTCGCCAACAATTTTCTCCCGTTTTTGGTGCGAAGTCTCGCCAAAAAACCAAACTTTCTTTTCCTCTTCAACGTCGACGGTTGGTAGGTGTTCCCCATGGACTTGAACCTGGCTTGCATCATGGTTATTATGCCCGTCAACGGAGACGCCTGGACACAGGGTTGCGGCAACACCGGTTGCAATATTATTCTTGACGCATGATAGAGGGGGCGGCTCGAACGCCTTAATATGCCGAACATGGTTGACAGTAGCAGAACCGCAGGTGTATGAACTCTAGTGGTGTGGAGAAGTGGAGGTGGTGGTGGTGAAAAATTGAAACCGTCTGGTGCTGGAATAAACTCGTGCGGGTGTAAATGTGGGCACTAAGTTAGCCAGTGCGAAGACCATCACAAATTTTGCGACCATTTGGCGCTCCCCCATCACGGTTCTTTTGCAGCAATTGTCGCCACTATTGAGCCAATCACATGTCTACATTCAGAAAGAGGGTGCTACCCTCGTCAGTCAACACCCCCACTGCCGTGCGAGTGGAAAAAGCAGCCAATATTGACGAGGATGAGGCAGAGAGAATACTAACTGAGTTTATCGATGCCAGTGAGGTGCTGGCCCAGACCATGGCCACCACCGGTGGTCTTGGCAACGAGAGTGTGCGTAATGTTGGGGGGATATCCAAGCATAGCGATGGCAGTGCGGTGTTGAGCCAGTTGAAGAGGATACAGAGAAACCTTCGAGGGTTGCCTCCACATGTGATGGAAAAGAGCAGTGTGGAGGAGCCAGCGAACAAGAAGATAAAGTTTGATAATGATGAAGAAGAAGAGGAAGAAAAAGAAGAAGAGGAGGAAGAAGAAGAGGAGGAAGAAGAAGAAGAGGAAGAAGAAGAGGAAGAAGAAGAGGAAGAAGAAGAGGAAGAGAAAAAGGAAGTAGAAGAGGAAGAAGACAAAAGTTCTGTTGTCGAACGGCAACAAGAAAGTGAGGATGACGTAGACATGAAAGAAGAGCAAGACAAAGACGAAAAGGCCTCCAAAGACAAACACAAGAAGCACAAAAAAGACAGGAAGCACAAGGAAAAGAAGGACAAGAAGCACAAGGACAAAAAGGACAAGAAACACTCCCACTAGACGCTCACCAACAACACTAAATGCATATGCGTTCTTGCTCTTTCTCTGACAATTGCAAAACGCAAATACCCTTTTCCGTTGCATCTTGGTTTTTCCGCACATTTACACATTTACACATTTGCAACAATTACAACAAAGCAACAAATACGCCACACAGCAATTGTTCCAATCACACCAGCAACGCAGTTACGCCAGCTAGACCAGCTAGACCAGCCACACCATTAAGTAATAGCATACGGCTATATTATTTTTATTAAAATTATCTTAAACATAGATTAAACAAATAAAGGAAATATTTCCGGATAAAAATATTGAAGATCTTGTTGATTTTGGAATGCAAGGAGTTATCAGCATTATTTCAGCATCAAAGCAGCAAGTGCCATCACCGGTTTTGCTGAGCATGTTTTGACTGTATTTGCGAGCGAGGCCAAGACGGGGCCCACGCTAATAGAAGCAGGAACCGTATTTCAAGTTTTCCTAGGAAGTATTATTGTAACTTTAATGTCAGTAAGACTACCTAACCATTCACCCTCTTCATCATTTACATCATTCCAGTAATTACTATCCTCGTGGTGAAACTCTACATATTCGGTACTAGAATCATAAGAGTTTTCATCATTCTCCGCTGACTTGGCGGGATCTTTCTCTTCGATCTTTGACGGCATAGCAATATCTTTTCGTTCAATGGTTTTGAATGCTCTAAGCAATTCTTAAGATGGCTGCAACTGAGAATAAGCTCAGAATGTACCAATATATATGCCCACACATCACAGGATCCACATCACATGAAGTGACTCGACGGTGACTCATGCTTAAGTATACATAATCTATACCCCATGATTTGACTCATTTAAGAACCTTATGCTTAATGATACATGATCTGTACCACATAATAGTGACTAATGATAGGACTCACCCTTAACTATAATCATTACAAGATCGCATCACATGACATTACTCACGCGGAAATATCACATGATTTAGTCACATGACACAAATCATCGCGATCCACATCGCGTAGTCCGGTCGTGCACGACGCCCACGGTTTGTTTATTTACTACCACAGTTACCCACACAACCCCAGACGTGCCCCCCACCGTCGTCTGCAGCTATGAAGCGGAAAAGACCGACCCTCACGCTGCCCCTCGGCTCGGGCGACGACGACTCCTTCATCAACAACTCGGAATACGTCATTTCGCACGACCTGAAGCCGTCCGTCCCCACCACCCCAATGGAGTCCCCGCCGCCGTTGATCCCGCCCTCCGTGGCGAACGGGGGCGACCCCTCTCACCAGGACGGCGTCCATGCAGGCGCACACCACGACAGTCACAACGACACTCATAACGACACCCATCACGACATTCTCACACCGTCCCTCTCAGACCAGGACCCAGCAACATCCAGCCCGTCCGCTGCCCCCACCGGCCCCATTCTTCCGTCTCCGGATGCAGAGTCCGCCCGCAAAGGGGCCAATGACACCGACAGCGGCCCTAAGGACGACCCCGACTCGATGCCGCTGCTCAGCTTGCACCAGGACTCCGACATTGTCATCCAATCCCCCACCAAGCGCAGAGACAACGCACCCCCCAAGATCACAAACGAGCCCCGTCTCGTGATCGACAAGCTCGTGCTCACCAACTTCAAGTCCTATGCCGGCGTGCAGGAGATCGGGCCCTTCAACCCGTCGTTCTCGGCGGTGGTGGGGCCCAACGGCTCAGGCAAGTCCAACGTCATCGACTCCATGTTGTTTGTGTTTGGATTCCGGGCTCTGAAGATGCGCCAGGGCAAATTGTCGGAGTTGATCCACAATTCCGATGGAAACAGACAGGACAGGTGCCAGGTGGACATCCATTTTCGTATGGTGTTGGACGACCCCTCTGCCCCACACAAGGTGGTGGAGATCCCCGATTCCCAGCTTGTGGTGTCGAGAAAGGCGTTCAGGAATAATTCGTCGCTGTACCACATCAACGGCAGAGCAAGCAACTACACTGAGGTCACCAACTTGCTTCGAGGCAAGGGCATAGATCTCGAGCACAAACGGTTCCTTATTTTGCAGGGAGAGGTGGAATCCATTGCCCAGATGAAACCGAAAGCGGAAAAGGACAATGATGACGGCCTTTTGGAGTACCTCGAGGATATTATAGGCACCACCAAGTACAAGCAGTTGATCGAAGATAGCACCCAGCAGATTGACCAGTTGAATGACATTTGTCTCGAAAAGGAGAATCGGTTTGACTTGGTAGAAAAAGATAAAGACGGCTTGGAAGAGAAAAAGGCAGAGGCATTACAGTTTTTGGAAAAGGAAAAAGAACTAACCAATGCCAACAGTGTACAATTTCAGATGAATATCCATCAATATCGTCAGCAAATTACCGTGCGCCAGCAAGAGGTGAATAAAATCTCGCAAAAGTTGGAGGAAGGAAGAGAGGCAAATAAGGAAATTTTGTCCGGGATCGAAGAAGAAGTTCAAAAACAAAGAGACATAGAGCTGGCCATCGAAGAGATCACCCTGCAAATCGCAAAAGCAGAAAAGAAGAAACGAGAGGTCAACAAGAAACATGTTTCCATTGAGGAAAAGTCCAAGAACCTCAACAACAAACTCAAGAAAATTGAGAAAACCTTGGACACTTCGACACATGCCCTCAACAGTGCCAATAGTAAGCTTTCAAACTATACTGATGCCTCTAACAAATTCAAAGAGGAGGTTGCCAGTCTTAATAGTCAATTGGAACAGGAAGAGGCCAAACTTACTGAAATTCGGCAAAGCTTGACGGCAAAAACCTCCCAGTTTACCAAACAAATTGAGGAATTGCAGAACCAGCTTGAGCCTTCAAAAAACAAACTCAATCAAAAGGATAATGAAATTCAACTACTAAAGTCCAACATTGAACTTTTGAACGAGCAGTTGAATAGCACCACAAAACAATTGGACGAAGCCCGAGAAAGGCTCATGAATATCAAGAAGGAGGGAAAAGAGAAAGAAGCTCAATATCGGGAGAATGAATCAAAATTGGAGCAGATTGAGGAACAAATTGGTTTGGGGGATGAGCAATGTGCAGCTGAAAAGCGGAAATTAGACGCCATGAAAAGCCAAATCACGATCCAAAGACAAAAGGTTCAGGATTCCTCCAGCATTGTTTCCAATAATGCCAACAAAAACCAAGTGTTAACAGCATTACTTCGTTTGGCCAACTCCGGGAGAATCAATGGATTTTATGGGAGATTGGGAGACTTGGGAGTCATTGACGAGAAATACGACGTTGCCATCTCTACCGCTGCTCCAGGCTTGGATTCAATGGTTGTAGAATCGGTGGAAACGGCCCAATCGTGCATTGAATATTTGAGAAAGAATAAACTAGGATATGCCAATTTTATTTGCTTAAATAAACTCCGCAATTTCAACTTGTCACCAATCCAAACTCCCGGTGATCCATCTCGCATCAAGAGATTGTTTGATTTGATCCATCCAACTAGTGCTAAATTTGCCCCTGCATTCTACAGTAAGGTATACAATACTTTAGTTGCCCCAGACTTGAACGAGGCTAAGAAAGTGGCCTACGGACCCAAAAGATGGAAAGTAGTTACTTTGGATGGGAAAGTGGTTGACACATCCGGTACAATGTCAGGAGGGGGAAATTATGTTTCTCGTGGGGCCATGCGATTGGCAAACAAAAATGGAAACAATGATGAAATAATAAGTGATAAGGAATTGGAGGAGATGAAAAAGAAGTTAAGTGCCATGGAAAGAAAACTCGAACAAGCCATCGTCGGGTACGATGAAAAAATGCAAATGTTGAACAAATTAAAGGATTTGAAGCCAGACACTGAATTCGCCATTTCGAGACTCAAGTTGGATATCCAATCTCTTGCTCAGGAAAAGAAAGAAGTAACAATTTTATGCAAGAACCTCATTGCTGAACAGCAAAAGTTGGAGCAAAACAACCCTCTTGAAGAACAGATTCAACAAAAACAACAAGAGATGTCGCACCTTGAAGAAGAGAGAACCGCTATAAAGTCTGAGATGAAAGAAGGCGAATTGCAGATTGCATTATTGGAACAGAAGATTATGGATGCCGGTGGGGTTGAATTACGTGTCCAGAGTTCTAAAGTTGATTCCATCAAGCAGCAGATTGCTATCATTCATGAAAAGACATCAGGAGACAGATTGGCTATCAAGAAACTTGAAAATGAAATAAAGAGACATACCAAGCTTATAGAGGAATCCCAACAAGAGCAACATGATTCAAAAGCTGATCTTGAAAAGATCCAGGCCACGCAAGCAGAAATCCTGTCTCAATTGGAAAGCATCTCCACTGGACTCAAGGAAATTGAAAAAGAAAAGATTGACCAGGATTCTCAGTTGGAAGCAATAAAAACCATTCTTGAGGAGAAGCAAGTAGAAATCAACAAGTTCAAGCTGTTTGAGATTGAACTAGAGCAGCAATTGGAAAAGGCAACGTCGGGGGTGAAGAAACTCGACCGTGTGATTGCTGAAAATGAACAGGGTCTCAAGGACATTATAGTGCGAGATTGCCAACCTTACATCTACTGGCTTGAGCCCGAGGAACAAGAGAAATACAACGGAGCAGCAATAGAACAACTTGACGAAGAAGCGTTAAGAGATGTCGATATGGACGTCATCAATGACAAGATAAATCAATTGGAGCAGTACATGGAGAACGTCAAGGTTGATATTGAGGTATTGAAAGAGTATGGTACCAAGATTGTAGAGTACCGGGAGCGTAAGAATGATCTTAATGCGGCGGTGGAAGAGCGCAACGAGAAGAAGAACTACTGTGAGGACTTGAAACGAAAAAGATTGGACGAATTCATGGTCGGGTTCAACACCATCTCCATGACACTCAAGGACATGTATCGTATGATAACAATGGGCGGTAATGCTGAGCTCGAGTTGGTTGATAGCTTGGATCCATTCTCAGAGGGAATTTTGTTCAGTGTTATGCCTCCCAAGAAGTCATGGAAGAACATCTCTAACTTATCAGGTGGAGAAAAGACTTTGAGTTCATTGGCGTTGGTGTTTGCTCTTCACCAATACAAACCCACGCCGTTGTATGTTATGGATGAAATTGACGCTGCCTTGGACTTTAGAAATGTGAGTATTGTTGCCAACTACATCAAGGAAAGGACCAAGAATGCCCAATTTGTGGTGATTTCATTGCGGAACAATATGTTTGAGTTATCGCAGCAGTTGATTGGTATCTACAAGGTAAACAATATGACCAAGAGTATTTCGATGGCCAATGTTGATATTGTGGAGTTTGCCAAGTCATGAGTGTATTTTACGTATTAATGTTGTGTATTATTACAGGATAGAACGGGTATTTTCCTTGAGTGTATCGTTATGATGTTTAATCCAAGAGAACAGGTACATTTATACGGTGTACATTGTCAACGATTGATCTTTTATATAATTGATGTAGCTACGATAAAGATTGATACAAGCTGTATTCTTCATTAGCCCAGAAATGAAGTGACATGAGCAAACAGGTTCTATCAGTAGCTGTTTCAATTGTTGATTATCTACGGTATTGAACCGGTCTGATTGCATTAATTATTAAATAGTGGGATACAAGCCAGAAGGGCCCTTTCCATGGAAATACTAAAATTACAGGATAAATAAACGGTTACCCGTGGTCACTCCAACGCCAAAGACTCTAACTTGTCGATGTGCCATGATGGTTCCACCTCGGTACCAAACCCAGCCTCGCCCTTACGCCTGAGCACAAAGTTGTCGTCGAGCCAGTCCACCAAGTCCACCATGTTAGTGGTCTCATTCATGGCCTTGTGGTAGCGCCTGGGCACGATGTCCTCCAACATCTGCGACACATGGTGCTGAGCCACCCGGAACGGCAACCCGTAGTCGACTGCATAGTGCACAAACCACTCTACCGCCCCCCAGGTACATCGCTCCGCCCCTGCAAACAAGGCGGGGTTCTTGAGCACCCCCCGGGCCGACATCACCCCGTCCACCCCGGTGTACTCGGCCATGCGATGAGCATCGTCCAAGGTGAAGCAGTCGCCGTTGGCCACCATGGGCAAGGTGGGGAACGCCTGCCTGATGGTGCGGATGGCCTCGAGGTTGGCCGGCACCGACGACCTCGTGGTTCGGGTGCGCCCGTGGATGGTGACAAAGTCGACCCCGGCTTCCTGCACCTTCCGCACAAAGGCGATGGTGTCGTTGATGTCCGGGTGGATGCGGATCTTGGTGTCCACGCACACCGTGGAGCCGTACTTGTCCTTGACGGCCCGCACCATGGCGGCCACGAGGTCCGGCTTTGTCATCAACGCCGCGCCGATGCCCTCGCGCACCTGCTCCTTGATAGGGCACCCGCAGTTGATGCCCACACCATCGACGTGGTCCTTGATCATGGCCACAAACTTCATCATGTCGTCGACATTGTTGACCCCCACCTGCACCACCACACACCTGTCGCTGGCGTTGGTGGTGAAGTCGGAGTACCTAGCGACGTCGTTGCGGACAAACTCTCGCGCAAGGATCATCGGGGTGTAGACGATGTCGGCGTTGTAGTGTCGCACCACCAGTCGGAACGGTAGTTTGGAGTAGCGGACCATGGGCCCGGCGACATACACGGGCCGGCCCTGGGCTCGCGCCTGGGCCATGAGCTCGAGGGGGTGGCTGTGGCGAGCGCGCTCGCTTGCGGTATCCTGCTCGGGCATTTGTCGCGGTGGTGAGTGCGACGGTAGGGGTGGCTTTGGCGATGACGATGTTTTGTCCGTGATGGTCATCGCGAAAGTCGCGGGATGCGCACCTTCTAGAATAATGCCTTTTTGGAATGGCCAGTGCGCACGGAGCATGGTTGGTGATGCTGAGGGTATACATCACCAACACGTGACGTATAAGGTCATGTGACTACTGAACATGTCCTTGTTGGGGACATATCCGGCACTGGGTGCACAGAATAGTATGTAAGGGGTTCATATTGGTCTTGAATGGGTGGGTATGATCGTCTTGTATCACTCTTTTGTTGTCACGATGGTTGTCTATAGGGGTATTGGGTCTGATTTGCTTCTGGTCATGTGAGACTGAATTGATAGATTTGGTCACGTGATAAAATATGAATTGCAATCTTTACTTTACGAACATGTGACCCACACAGATATGTCACGGTTACGACGAATACCAGGAAGACCTTGGTGTATGTAGTCTGGTATAACATGCTTATAACATGCGTGATCCTACATGTGCAACTATGGCCTTGTCCTAATAGTATTATACTTTTATACAAAGTCACGTGACAAAACTAGTATCTATAGATGGTCAGCTGGTTGATCACATATAGCCCAGAACCATGGTCGAAACACCTCATTGGTTGTCCCTTAGCCTAAGCCACCTACTCTACATCCTAAATGTACCCACTTCGTAATCGTTGTACTATTACACACCTAAACACCTCTACTCCTCCTCCGAACTCTCCGACGACGCCTCGTCCTCCGACGACTCGCCATCATTACCAATTGACATGAACCCATTGTTGGTCATAGCAGCATTGGTGTCGGCACCCTCATCAAACAAGGCAAGTTGACTCCGCAAGTGGGCCATCTCGTCAATGTTTGTACCCAAGATGGGCCTCTTGTTCTTCTTGGCCATCTTGGCGGCCGCCTTCTTACCAAAGAGAAAGTTGTGCAACTTCAACACCGTACGGTCCTCCAACTGGTCCATGTCCAACTCCACGTCGTCCTCCTCGCCAATGTCAATGTCATCCTTGATGATCTTTATCAAAGCCTGTAATTTCTTATCGTTCAAGTTAGGTACCGAGTCAGACACCTGCTTCTTCATTTCGTAGGTCACCAAGGGACCGGGGTTGACGGGCTTGGGGTGGTGGTGGTCCTTGCCCAGTTTCGACTTGGACTTGGACTTAGACTTAGACTTTCTCCGTCTGCGGCGCGCAGCGGCAGCATCACGCAACTCTTTAATGTGCTTCTTCTTCAACTCGTCCAACTCCTTCTTCATGCGAATCACCTGCTGTTCCAAAACCTGGATGGCAGGAACCTCGCTGAGCATAGCGTCGGTGATCTCCACCTCGTCGTCGTCGCTGCCACTTTCATCGCCATCCTCAGAGTCAGAGTTAGGGGGTGTAGGCTCGGGCACAGGCTTGTTAGCCCATTTCTTGTCAAACACCGCCTCTAACCGGTGGCCCATCATGTTGACGTCGGTGCCTTCGGGATTAAACGCATAACAGTTCTTGAAAACCAACCGCACGTCGCTCTCAAAGTCATCGGCATTCTCATACTGGTTGTTGGCCAATTTCGTCTGGATGGTGCCGAGGTCCATGGGCTGCTTAACCACCTTGTTGTAGTTGGGGATGTTCAATGCTACCGTGTCCACAGGAGCCAAGAATGGAAAGTTGTAGTTGTAGTGTTTCTTAGACGTCAACTCCTTGATGGTTTGACTGCAGAACCGCAACTCCGCGGCATTCTTCTTAGACCGGGGCCGCACATCATATGGCAACTCTTTGGACTTGGGTGGGTGGATGGTACGCTTGGGACGCAGAGCAGCTACCGATTCTCGTTGCTGCTGCTTCTCGGCCTCGGTAGCCACCCGTCGTTTATTCACAGGAGGCGATGCTTGCTTCACCGCACCCGGCAATGATGGCAACACCTTGGGGGGGAAGTTGAGCATGTGCTTTTCGAAGTGGGCCTGGATATTGATGGCCATTCTCGATATACTGGCGTCGGCGCCATTGAACTTCTTACAGTTCTCCACCATCAAGTTGAAGTCGTCGACGATCTGCTGCGAGTCCTCGTAGGCATTGGCCGTAAGCTTGCGCTCAATGGTGGACAAATCCATGGGACGGGGGATGTAGTTGTAGTAGAAGGGAATATTCAACTTGACGGTGTCAACAGGGTGCAAAAAAGGGGTGGCGTCTCGCAACCGCTTGATGGCCTTGATGGTGTTGAGGGCAAACTTGTTCTGGTGGCTGGGGATGGGTTTGGCGGGCAAGTTGTCCATGTCGGGCTCCTGAGGAGGTTTTGGTGCCGGGTCGGTGAACTCGGGCTTAGCAGTGGCGGGGGGATGACCCTGGAGGGGATCCGGGGTGGGCAGGGCCTCCGTCTTTTGCTTCTTGGCCACGGGCTCGAGATTGTCATTGTCGTTGTCGTTATCGTTGTCGTTTTGGTCGACTTCGGGGTCGTTTTGGTCGATTTTGGGGTCGTTTTGGTCGTTTTCGCCGCCGTTTTCGGCAATTTCGAGGCGCGATTCGGCGTCCTCCGGGTCATTCTTGAAGATTTCGTCGCCGTCTTCACCGTTGTTGTCCAACTTGCGTTTCTGCGGGCTGGGCGACGGGTTTGGAGGCAGGAGCGGCTCGTGGGGCGCCGGTTCCGCCGCGTGGTCGTTCTTGGGGCGGATCACGTCGTCGGCCGCGTCGCTCATCTTGTCAAAACTGTCGGACGAAGGGGTCTGCACGGGAGTGTTAGCGTCGGCAACAACTTCCGGCATGGTACGTATGGATGTATGGATGTTGCCCGGGGTCACTGGGTCCAAGGGGTTACAGGTTCACACCGACAGCAAAGCAGTGGGAATTTGCAGCCAAATGTGCCAGGGGCGGGTAACGGCTGTAGCAAAATCCAGCCTGTGGCAACCGCGGGGGGGATTTCTTTTTATTTATAACAAACAAAATGCAAAAACCTGGGCGTAAGATGCAAACGGACCTAAGCTGCAAAACAAGTCGAACCAGCAATGGCAACCGAAAAAATAAAATCCCGCCAATCACAGGCGAGCATTCCAAAAAAAGACCTTTTCTCCTCGTGGGCAAATCATGAGAAATTTCGTTTGTTATTTATACTTTTACATTTTACACTCGCGGTGGGCTTGCGCCGCGCACGACCGCCTTTCGACAACCACAAACCACCATTATTTGCCAGCCAGCGCCCGGCTAAGGTGGCTGGTACAGGCACACCGGGACCAGGCAGGCGTCGATGGGGGTTTGCCAGGAGGCGGTCACGTGCGTGTGCTGGGGGTTTCCGGTGCAGCCATGGTTCTGCGAAAGGGGGTCAAAAACCGGGACCCCGAAGAAAACGAAAAACAGGGAGAAGTTTTCTGGCGGTGGCTGCTCATTGATTGTGTCCGCCATGGACAAGGTCTCGCCACCGGCAGCGTCCGGGTAACGCGGCAGGCTTGCGCGATTTTCGTGACTGCTTTCCCAATCGGGACAAATTGCTGGCCGCCCGCGCCGCCGTCACGTGCACGTGCACACGCGAAACATACGCCCGTGCGCGTGCGCGTGCACGTGAGGCACGCATGCAGGACAAAGCACCTCATAATACTATTACATCTATAACTACTATACACAGCTCACAAGTGGATGGAGAGTAAGTCGTTGGCGGAAAACCCCTTGTTGCACGAGGGACACCGCCGCAACCGCGCCGCAAGCCGCTCCTGGGTGCAGTGGGCGCAGAACACGTGCCCGCAAACTGTGATCACGGTGTCCTTCCAGTTCTTGGAGCACACCGAGCACTTGGCTATCGACCGCAAGGCCTCGAGCTGCTGCTCGTCTTCGAGCAAGATCGACGATGTGTTGTTGCTCTTGTACTTCTGGAGCAACGCCTCCGTGGATTTGAGGGTGCGCTCGAGCTTGTCGACCGCAAGCTTGCCCTTATGGTTCTCGGCCTGCAACCCGCTGGCATCCTCCACCTGGGCCTCCACCTTGGCTCGCAACCGCTTCACCTCGCTCTCGAGCCCTTCCTTGCTCACGGTGAGGGTCTTGATGCTGTCTTGTAACTTGAGGTTTTCTTGGAGTGAGTTTTCCTTGATCACCTTGTAGTCGGCCAAGGACTTGGTCAACACGTCAATCTTGGCAAGGTAGTTCTTTTCCAACTCATTCAGCTGCTTGACAAGCTCCTGGGTCTTGCTGACCTGGATCTTGAGCAACTTGTTCTCGCTATGGATGGAGTCCTTGGCACGCATGGACGCAAAGTACTTCTGGTCGGCCTTGTTCTTTTCAATGGTGAGCTTCTTGATCATATTCTCCTGGTCGATGGACGACTGCAACTTCTTGAGGGTGATCTCTCTTGTCTGTTTGAACGCAGCCTCAATCTCCTTGATCTCGCCATTCAACTGCCCCACCTTCTTCACCAACTCCTCCACCGGGAGCTCGCTCAACTTGTCGGGACTGCTGATGTTTTCGACGTTTTCCTGGGTGAGGGAGTCGACCCGCGCCGTCAATATTCTGTTCAACTCCACCAACGACTCGTTGGTCTTTTGGTCTTGGAGCTGGGTGGTCAAGATGGAGTTCTTCGACAACAACTCGTCGCGGGCGGTGCGGATTCGCACCAAGTCCTCCTCGCTCTTGTGTATCTGCAGGCGGAGGGCCTGGTTCTCTTCCATGAGCTCCTTCTCGAGGCTGGCCTTGAGCGAAGCGTTGGCCTTTTCAATCTCGGTGAGCTTGGAGACGTTAGTGGAGTTCATCTTGGACAACTTGGATATCTGCTCCTGCAACGCCTGGTTGTTCTTGACTATCTTCTTGAAAAAGGTGTTTTCCTGCAAGTCTGTCTCCTCGAGGTTGTGGAGACGATGTTCAAGGGAGAGCGACTTCTTCTCGAGGTCGGTGTTGGTTTTGGTCAATTGGTCGATTTGGTCGTTGAGAATCTTGTTGGACGACCGGAGCTGGTCCAACTCGGCACGGAGCTGGTCCACTTCTTCATTGGACGGCGTTTGTGCCTCGGGCTCGTTGCTGCCGTTGGCCTCGCTCTTGGTGTCGGGGGTATTTGCGTCCTTGGTCTCTGGTTGGGGCTCCTCCTGGTCTTTTCGCGAGTCGTCCACTCTCTTGAGGGTCTTTGACTGCGCCCGTTCCTTCTCGTGCACGAGGTCCAACACCTGGTTCTCGAGACGGTCGATCTTGGCCGTCAACACCCGCTTTTCCGCCTGCAAGGTGTCGTTGGAGGACTTGGCGCCCGCCAAATCTCGCGCCAACTGCGCCACCTGCGGCTCCACCAGCACCTTTCTCGACACCGCGCGCGACAACCGGCGCCGTCTTTGTTCCAAGGTGTCGTCGATGTCGCTGTCGAACCCCGCGAGAAGGTCGTCGTTGTTGCCGTCGCCATCGTCAAACAATCGTACAATCTGGTCGTACCACGCGTTGAGCACGGTGATGGTGTTGCTGCCGGCGTCGGCGCGGGCCGTGGCCTGCCGCAACTCGGCCCGCAACTGGCGGGCCTGGGTCTTGTAGCGGGTCATCTGGCGCCAGATCGCCTCCTTCTGAAAGTACACCACGTCCTCCTGGGTCAACGGCCCGTCTTCCGACAACGTCTGCAAGGGCTTGGCGCGCTTGGCCGCGGGGGGTGACACCGACCCCGCGCGTCTCTTGTTCTCTTCCATGGCTGGCAAAGGGGCCTCCACCGTTGCAATTGGCTATGGCGTGGGCACGTGCCTTGGTGTGGTTGGCACGGGTTTGTCGAGATACGGACAGCTCAGCACCCGCGCACGACTGGAATATGCAGGAAACACCGCTAACTAAAGGGATACCGCAGCAGGTGGAAGCTATGGTGATGGCTAAAGGTGCCGTGAAATTTGTGGTTGAGTTATTTTGTATAGGTGGTGCAGGCACACGACCGCGTGTGCGCGCGTGATCATAAGAACGTGATACAGATGTGACACAATACACGTGAAAATGCACGTGCATGAACATGTGTACGCATCACGTGACTGCGCCGATGGGCTGCAAATGGGCCTAGACCGTCGTACCCAACTGCCACCACCGTCTCCACGTCATGAGAGTGCACCTGTGGGTACCAATTGTGGGATGGGTGGCGTCTGTGGCTGCCGTCAAGTCCTACCTCTTCAAGTCATGTGACCAGGCCGGGTTCTGCCACCGAAACCGCCATTTTGCTGGCGCCGTCGCCGATTCCGGCTCCTACTCGTCGCCATACAGAATCACCGCTATCGACAACCACGACGGCGTCATCGAGGGCACGGTGGTCAAGACTGTCAATGACGTCACCGTGGAGCTCCCGTTCGCCATCGACGTTCTCGCTGACAGCTTCCATTTCCGGATGACGGAGTCGTCGCCGCTCCGGTCCGACAACATCAACCCGCTCCGCTACAACGAGACGGGGCTGTGGGTCCTTGATTCCGCCGTTTCCCGGTCGCCCTTCACCGTTGCCGGTACCGCGGACCGCACGGTGGTGTCGTACGGCGACAAGACAGTGTCAATCGACCACTTCCCCGTCAAGCTCACGTTTGAGTACAAAAACAGGGAAGTTCTCGTCGTCAACGACCGTCAGTTGCTCAACGTCGAGCACCGCAGGCGGCGCGAGGACAATCTGCGCTATCTCCTTGCCCAGGAGTCCGACTTTGACATGTTTTCGGATTCGTTTTCCGATGCCAGCGGAGACAGCCTTCCGATGGGGCCCGAGTCGGTGGGGCTAGACTTCCAGTTTGTGGGCCTGCAGACGTTGATGGGGATCCCTGAGCACGCGGACTCGCTCGTGCTCAAGGACACCCGCGACGGTGACCCCTACCGGTTGTACAATGTCGACATCTTTGAGTACGAGACCGGGTCGCGGCTTCCGATGTACGGATCCATTCCGTTGGTGGTGGGGGTGACCCGCGACGCCAGCGTAGGGCTCTTGTGGCTCAACGCTGCCGACACCTTTATCGACATAGCCATTGACCCCCGGGGGTCGTCGACGCACTGGATGTCGGAGAACGGCGAGGTCGAGTTTGTGGTGATGATCGGCGACACCCCCGGCGACGTCAATGCCCTCTACGGCCGACTCGCGGGCAACGCCGGGCTCCCTGCCTTGTTCTCGTTGGGGTACCACCAGTGCCGCTGGAACTACAACGACGAGAAGGACGTTTTGGACATCCACGCCAAGTTCGACGAGCACCGCATCCCCTACGACACCATCTGGTTGGACATCGAATACACCGACTCCAAAAAGTACTTTACGTGGTCCCTGGACAACTTCCCCCACCGCGACTCCATGCTTGCCGACTTGGACCGCACGGGCCGTAACTTGGTGGTGATCATCGACCCTCACATCAAGACGAGGTACAGTGTCAGCGACGCTATCGTCAGCCGCCAGTTGGCGATGAAGGACTGCCACAACGACACCTACTATGGTCATTGCTGGCCTGGCGAAAGTGTGTGGATCGACACCTTCAACCCCCAGTCCCGCGCCTTCTGGGACCACCAGTTTGAATGGTCTTCCCACAACGACCTCTTGGGCAACAAGGCCGAAAATATCCACATTTGGAACGACATGAACGAGCCCAGCGTGTTCAACGGGCCCGAGACCACCTCGCCCAAGGACAATTTGCATTTTGGTGGCTGGGAACACCGCTCCATTCACAACATTAATGGCCTCACCTTTCATGAGGCCACTTATGCATCCATGAAGAAGAGACTCGCAAATGCCCACAGACAACGTCCTTTCATCTTGACCAGATCCTACTTTGCCGGCTCCCAGAGAACCGCTGCCATGTGGACGGGAGACAACATGTCCAAGTGGTCGTACTTGAAGATCTCCATCCCCATGGTGCTCACATCCAACGTAGTGGGCATGCCCTTTGCAGGTGCCGATGTGGGGGGCTTTTTCGGCAACCCCAGCAAGGAGTTATTGACCCGGTGGTACCAGACGGGGGTGTTTTATCCATTTTTCCGGGGCCATGCCCACATTGATTCACGAAGAAGAGAGCCCTGGGTGGCGGGAGAGCCGTACACTTCGGTCATGAGGGACGCCATCCGGTTGCGGTATGCGTTGCTCAGTGTGTTTTACACCGCATTTCACGAGAATGGCTTGTGGGGAACCCCTGTTATTAAGCCAATGTTTTACAATCATTTGGACAATGTGCACACCTACGGCATTGAACACCAGTTCTATGTGTCGGATTCGGGGTTGTTGGTCAAGCCGGTAACCGATGAAGGTGCAGAGTCCGTCCAGTTTTATATCCCTGACGGCGAAGTCTACTATGACTTTTCCAACGGACATGCAGGCACAAGCAAGTACCAATTGAGTACCCCGGGATACATTTCCAAGGAAGTGACGTTGCGGGACATCCCCATTGTGCTTCGTGGTGGGTCCATTATTGCGTTAAAATACCGGTATAGGCGTTCGAGCAAACTCATGGCCACCGACCCGTATACCTTGGTTGTGGCCTTGAGCAACGACGGACAGGCCCGCGGCCGGTTGTACGTTGACGACGGCGAATCTTTTACATATCAGAACGGGGAATACTTGTCGGTTGAGTTTGCTGCTACCAGGGAACAAATTGCGGGGACAGTACAGCAGGAGAGTGACTTTGGTCAGCAATTGCCAGTGGAAATTGATGAGATTATCGTTCTTGGTGTCCAGCTGGTGGAAAAGGTGGTTGTCGACGGCAATAGTATCAAGTTTACCCAAGACTGCGGTAAATTATGCATCCAACGTCCACGGATAAGGATCAATACGAACTGGACGTTGGCCATTGAGTATAAAAAGGGTCTTGATCATGACGAGTTGTAACGGATTGTTGTATGGTTTGAATTTACATTTTCAGGTTCATTGTTTCGTGTAGTTGGCATTCAGAATGTAGATAGTTACTTTAAGATTAGTGGGTCAGTATGGTGGAGTCTTTATGGGATATATTTAAAAGACGGGAGACAAAGGTAGCAGAGTTTGTGGTAGATACATACAACATTGCACAGCAGGAAATGTCATTTCTATACTTGATAGTCAATGTGAAGGGGCTCAATGGTTGTCTAGAGCTGGAAAGAAGCCAAAATGAGGATCATCTTTACTCAAAGGGCCAGCAAAAGTTTCCTAGACAGGATTAGTGCCAAAAGTCTGGTAAGTTTTCGTCTGAATTATATGAGAACGCCTTGGCCAATTCGATTCCACTTAGCATCGACCTGAAAGTGGTCATGCATGTCAAGCACGTAGGTCAAGTATAGAAAGAAAATTTAGGGGAAGTAGAGGCCAATCCATGTATCTACATCAACGGGGTTTTGAAGTGTCAACAGTATGATGAACGGTAAAGTTGAGCTACAAAGAGTGAAGTTCAATCAACAAGAACTAGCTCTAATACCACACTTGACATGCACAAACAGTTCGATTTGCCAAAACATGTTGAACCACTTCCAATTGCCAAAACATGTAGAACCAGTTTAAATTAACAAGACATGTAGAACCAGTTCGAATTAACAAGGCATGTAGAATCAGTTCCACTTACCTTGTAGAATCAGTTCGAAGTGCCAAAACATGTAGAGCCAGTTCCAATTAACAAGACATGTAGAACCAATTCGAGTTTGTAAAGCTCACATTCACCATCACAAGCAAAGCTCCAGTCAATCCAAGTAATCCACATTCAAAGAGCGTATCAATGTTCCTCAGCACCAAAACAGCCACTCTTGAACAAGCACCCACTATTCAGATCACCCAAACTCAGTCATTCAACACATACCGTCGGAGGCTGGTTGCCGTCCTCACCACCCTCATCCACTCCCACTCCATACCACACTTGCGGCACTCTACCCGGTCCGGGATGATCTTGGCCAGAACATTGGCGGAACACCCCAAATGGGCACACAGAGAACACCCCGGACACACAAACAACAACGGCACCCGCGTGGGGGCGTCGTCGGGAAAGTAGTCAACGACGCCGGCGCACAACGAGCACGACGGGGTCGAATCAAGGATGACGTTCTTGGCGGCCTCAAAGTCAAAGTTGTAATTGCGCAATTGCGCCGGAACCACCGTCCCGAAGTAGTCGGCAAAGTCGCCGAACCACACCCCGGCCACCTCGTCGCGGCGGTGCTTGTTCAAGCGCCAGGCTTGGGCGGGCTTGTCGCCAAACACCGCCACCTGGAGGTGCTGGGGCCCAAAGTAGGGCGCGGATACCAACATCCGCACGTTGGCGAGCTTGTGGTGGATGCCGCCGGCGCCTGAGGCGTTGACGCGGCGGGCAATGTGCCGAGTAAGGTGGGGATGCTGCAACGAGTGTTCAAACTGGAGGGCGGCGACCTTGCTGGCAAAGTTGTGCACGACGCACACGGGGGTCCAGGGCCGGGAGCCCGACTTGGAGGTGCAGAAGGCGCCCGCCGCTAGCTCGCCGTTGTGCTGGCGGAGGCGGCGGAGCGGGTCGGGGGTGGATCCGACGTAGAAGCGGCCCGGTTTGGGGACCGACTGGAGCACGTACACGACGTAGACGGCGGGGATGGTGTGGGGGGAGGAGGATTGAGAGGATTGGGTTGATTGGGAGGGGAATTGGGAGGACAATTGGGAGGGGCGCTGGGAGGGGACGAGTGATGGAGATGGAGATGGAGATGGCGACGGCGATGGAGAATGCAGCCGGATAGGAGGAAGTGGTTCCGTCAACGGATGTGACGACGGTTTCGTCAATGCATGGTTTAATGGAGTTAGAGATCGGCTTAACGGGTGTGATACTCGGTCTGATGGACTCAAAGATGACTTAATTGGACTCAATAATCGTTTACTTGGATTCAATGTTGGTTTCGACGGACTTGGTGAGCGGCTCGACGGACCCGATGAATGATCTGATGGGGTTGGAGATCGGCTCAGCGGACCCGCTAGCGGATCCGGCATGCTCCCGCGACCCGGCAATCGACCTGACTCGCGGACCATTCTGTAGTCTGTGAAAGAACCCGTTTCCGTTGATAGTGGCCATCAGTGGTTACTGATATTTCACGTGACTAAGCCGGATCAACATTCCGGGTGCCTAACGCGACGAGCCCGTGAACATCACCGCCGTGACGTCATCGTCGAAAAACATTGGTGCCAGCTGCGGGAAGTCTGGATGTGACGCCGGAACAGGCAACCGCGAGTCGACACATGCGGTGCAGGCATCGTCTGCGGTGTGCCTGGACGGCGGGCGCTGCCATTGGCTGCCGGGTGTTTTAGCCGCCAATGTCGGCCCCAGGAGTACAGGCGCATGAATAGGTACCTAAAACGGAGACGACGAGCGGGCGTCGTCTCCATGCATATCACGTGGGGCGGGGACGGGGCTTTGCCCGCCTGGCGAAGGCAGGGTGTCGAGGACCGTCAGGGGCAGGAGGCAGCACCAGGCACCGGCGGCGGAGGCCTCGAGCGGAGGCCGGTCATGTGACCGCAGAGTCAGCCGTGACCCTGAGTCAGGGTGACTCAAGCGCACGCACGTGCCCGTGCACGAGCTAAGTGCACGTGACCGGCCAGCCGCGCAGGCCCCGGTGATACATAGTCACTTACCACACCTGCCCAAACGAGCCCCAACACAAACACCGGGCCAGCCCGTGGCGGGGCCGGGCACCACGCGGTCCCACGGCCCGCCATCCGCCCCCGGGCGCCGGCGGCGGTCGTGTTTGTGGCCGGCCACGGACCGTGATCCGGAGGCGGTCCGCGCACGACCGGCACCCAAGCGAAAAGACAACCGCTACCACCAACCACGCCTACATGGGCCCGGCACCATCCTCCGTGCACACCCCCCCTCGAACCGCCGCCGGCGCCCGGGGGCGGATGGCGGGCCGTGGGACCGCGTGGTGCCCGGCCCCGCCACGGGCTGGCCC
>NBZC01000122.1:0-28647 GCA_002245345.1 Scheffersomyces stambukii
TCTCGTGTGCTCGGAGGTGTGTATTAGTTTCAGAAGTGGGGGGGTGGGGGGGGCGGCGGAAATGGTAGCAAAGGCTGCTGCTTATGTGCAAAAGTCCCTACCTTGCGGCAAACCCCGTAGGGCACGACGTGCGCAATTACCAAGAGTGGCAGGCCCAGCAGCAAAGCTCGGGAGAAAGGCACTTTGTAGTGCACAATTCCAGCAAGGAAAAACTCGGGCTCAGAGGAGGGTTCGGAACATTTGTCTCCCCCACCAGCCAGCGACAATTTATGCGGTGTGGACTAGAACCTGCAGGTGGCGGGCAATGACTACGAAGGTGTTCAGCGAGGCGCCCGTTGGCGGCACCGACAACTGCACATACCGCACCAGGGTCTTGGGGTTGTGTCTGCCGGTGTTGCCACCATATTGCCGATAAACAACCATGGCCTACAGACGGTTACGGGCAAACCAGTTGCCTACACTATTGCCGGCACACCAGCGGAAGTCTCGAGTGGTGTCCCACTCCAAAATGACCACCCTAGATCCGGACCCCCTGCCGAAACAACATTTTCCAAATCCAGACAAGCGGGAGCGCTTATTATTTGCAATTAGGGTAATGCGTTCCTGGAGTTGTGGGGGTAGACTGAATCTTACCGAGAATATTTTTTGGCGGCGGAACAATCGCGGTTCCAATGATGATGTATGTGGGACGGGCGAGCTAATATGCCAGAGCCACGGCAACCTTTTTCGCTCGTGTAGTGACCCCCATATCGATGCAAACAATGTAGCGGTTGGCTGTTGTGAGACAGGGGCACATAGCTACATGTGGTGGTTGGCGTCGACATAGTGCTACCGTGTTTGGGATTCTTCCCGTGGCCCGAATGCACCTGAAAATGCCGACTATCTGTTTACTATTTCAACCATATGTCGTAAGATAATAAACATCGCTGCAAGGTGCCATCAGAAGATGACACCCAGGTTGCATCCAAACCCCAGCACCTCTGGAGTTTAGAATCGTATAATTTGCCAACGGGCTCGGGATTAGATGACATTTGCTCCCAATTGCCTTGCAGAGTCACATGATCGGCTGTTTTTGGCCCTAGGTTAGGTGGATCCTGCCTACTTGTTTCCCCTCTTTTCACCACAGATATATTTTTTATCTCCATGCCAAAAAATATTACCGTTTCTTTTTCCCGCCAGTTGTATTTTTTCTCGCATTAAAGGAAATTTGCTACTTTTTGCAAATGTCATTTCCTGATAAATAACGCTCACATTCACTCAATTTCGGTGCCTTTCATCAGCGGTAATTTGGTGTTCTTCTTTGCACATACGTCTTTACTGTTGTATCAGAAATGTCCCAATTTGCTGGTATCAAAGAGCTTCCTCCTGACCCATTGTTTGGGTTGAAGGCCAGATACACTTCTGATTCCCGTACTGATAAGGTGGACCTTGGTATTGGCGCTTATAGAGATAACAATGGTAAGCCATGGATATTGCCCGCAGTCAAGCAAGCCGAAGCCAAACTCATTAACTCCCCTGACTACAACCACGAATACTTGTCTATCTCCGGATTTGAACCTTTCTTCACTGGTGCTGCGAAGGTCATTTTGGGTGCTGATTCGTCGGCCATTAGTCAAAATAGAGTGGTGAGTCAGCAGTCCTTGAGTGGGACCGGAGCCTTGCATGTGGCTGGGGTGTTCCTTAAGGAGTTTTACACCGGCGAGAAGACTATTTACTTGTCGCAGCCCACCTGGGCCAACCACAAGCAGATTTTCGAGACCATTGGCTTCAAGGTGGAGACTTACCCATACTGGAATAACGACACCAAGTCGTTGAACTTGGATGGATATATCAATGCCATTAGATCTGCCGCCAATGGCTCCATTTTCGTGTTGCACGCTTGTGCCCACAATCCAACTGGTTTGGATCCAACCCCTAGTCAATGGAATCAGATTTTGAAAGAATTGGAAGCAAAGCAACACTTGATCTTGTTTGACTCGGCATACCAGGGGTTTGCCAGTGGTGACTTGGACCGCGATGCCTATGCTATCAGACACGCCATTAACGACAAGGTGATTACTTCACCAATTATTATTTGTCAATCGTTTGCAAAGAACTGTGGAATGTACGGTGAAAGAGTGGGTGCTATTCATGTGATTGCATCTGTTAATACGAATGATCAATTGAATAGAGCCATCAAGTCGCAATTAAACAAGATTATCCGTTCTGAGATTTCAAACCCACCTGCTTATGGATCAAAGATTGTCTCCACCATATTGAGTGATCCTCAATTGTACAAACAGTGGGAACAAGACTTGGTTACCATGTCCAGCAGAATTATCAAGATGAGAAAAGAATTGCGTTCCAAATTGGAATCCTTGGGAACTCCTGGTACTTGGGACCACATCACCAACCAGACTGGTATGTTCTCTTTTACTGGCTTGTCATCAGATATGGTTGCAAGATTGGAAAAGAATCATGGCATTTACTTGGTGAGTTCCGGTAGAGCTTCAGTTGCTGGTTTGAATGATGGCAATGTCGATAAAGTTGCCAAAGCCATTGACGAAGTTGTTAGATTTTACAGCAAGAGTAAGTTATAGATTGTTTAGTATGTACAAGATGATCGAACGTTGAGTACTTTCCTTGCCCGTCTTCTGTATGGCTGCGAAAAACTAGCAAGAAAACTTTGATGACAGTAATACCACCATGTTACACTTATCAGAGCTCATATGAGTAGAAAGCATACAGTTCAGCATGCTTTATGTTTCTTTGTCTACTTCGTACCATATTAAGGTTCCTATCGTGTGCTGATATATTGGCACTTAACAGTGGTTTTGGAAAAGTGTAACACACTACAGAAATAGAACTTCTTCCGTCACGACGAATCATAAAGGTGTGATCTGCATGGGCATAAGCACCTCTTTTCTTCAAATAGAGTTCGTAAGGTAGTAAAGAAAACAGAATAGTGTTTGTAGTAAGGTTTACTAAAGGTCATGGCAAGAATTTGCCTCGGCTTTTGCCTAATGTAAGAATCGCATACATTTATTGTCGCTACAAAAAGACCATGTATTCCTAAGCATTTCAGCCGAAGAATATACCCTGGGGAATGTTTCTTTTATTGAAAATGAGACTTTTGTTCAACAGCTAGAGTTTCCTGATCTAATCACCAAGAATGGTGATGAGTTTCTTATTTTCTTGATATGCATTGCAATGCAATTATGCATTTCTGACACGATTTTCATCGTATATTAAGGATTTTCGGAAGAAGCTTTACAAGAAGTGAATACCAATACGTCAACATCTCTTTAATGTAGTGAATCCTAATCTTGCTTCAAATTAGTTTAATTTATAGAATTACCAGAAATCAATCGTCCAAATAAAAGACCTTTATTCATTTCTTAATTCTCTTCCTTCTTTACACAGCACCTACAACTAAGTTTATAACGATATGTATATTACGTTAAATACTGATTGTATTGAGTATAGAGACCTTCCCCCTATATGTTTTTTGTAACTCGATGATAAACCATCAATTGACCGTGAAATATTATACAAACATGATGGCATCAATGAATACCGCCACATCAAGGTGTTGAAAGCAAATGATAAAGGTAGATAATCCTGAAAACTAACTGCTTGAAAAAAAGATATGCAAATTAAACATTAACGTTGTATTTTCTGTTTCCGTCCCCTTTCAAGGTATGTTATCAAGCTGCTTTATATTTACTTTCTTCTGAATGAACAGCCTTCAGTCAATTTGGCCTTACCACCAGTTGGGGTACACAACACAGTTGAACAAGAGTCACAAGTGACAGCGGTTTGTGCGTGGGAGAAGACGGTGGTGATGTTCAAGCAACCTTGGCATTTGACGTCCATGAAGAAGGATCTTGGAGACTGGACTAAGGTCTTCAATTTGTGTTGCTGAGCTTCAGTAGCAGGAGAAGGGTGCAATAAATCTTGAACTAAAACCTACTGATGTTAGTATATTCCATCGAGGTACTTGCTAGCTGAGAAGTGGACTTCCTTGAATACTGATTCTTTCTTTATTAAACTCATTTGACATTGTCGTGGAGATGCTTCATGAAAGCATCATGGTGGCACGATCATACTGGGCACATCTCCAGTCAACCAATTCTTTTTTATCAATCTTGACATAATCCGTCATCCGCTCATCCATAGGAACGGAGTTCATCGCTTCTCATCTGTACATGTAGTCAGATTTACATACCATCTTGTCTTACTTTCTCTGTGTTGGAGTACAACTAAACCTATCCCTAAATTTTTTTTTCAATTTTTTTCACATACATTGGAAAGTGGAGTATTTTGTGAAGTGCATATAAACATTTGTATTTTATATTGGTGTAATGATGTTTTCCACCAACAAAAAATACTTTTTCGATCAGATGATTGAAAGCATAGTCACATGACTAATGGGACTGTTTTTTCTGCACACTGTGCTCGCGTGGCCGACCTTGCACACCACCTACGTGAACACATATAGGTTTCCAAACCGATATAACCTAATAGAACAATAGAACTTAGCTATGACCACAGTCAAGCAGAAGATATTCATAGACGGCATCACTTTGCTTGAAATCTACCCAATACAAATGGTAGCGCACGTCACATTCTTCAGTTGACCTTAGCATTGGTCTTTGTAAGCAATGAGATATGAGCCGTGGGTGCCATCATTAACTTAATTTATGTTAATCAGTTTGTCCAAGGATATAGGTGTTGTAGTTTATCTCTTGGCTTGAATTTTGAAATTCATTACGTGCCGAATTGCTGCAAAAACCTGGATCTCCTCCGCTTAAGTACTAGTAAAACCAAAACCGAGATAAACAACATATACCACCGGTGATAGATAAACTAGACTTTCTACAACTGTTTTGATCAAACTGATCAAATTGATAAAAATAACATAAACAATTCAGTAAAACAACATAGAGTACTATAAAAAATTTAAATTCAACAACATAGCAGCACTAAACAAACAGTCAACAATCTTTAGTTGAAAACTTCTAAAACTTCAATGTCAACTCCAACGACACGGATTCACCAGCAAATAACCAGACCAGTCGACGATCTTCCATCAATCCTGACAAGTATTCATTCTAGCACAAAAATAGTGTAAGATCATATATACTCGATACTAAAAAAAACCAATCACAAAACAGCAACACATAAATGAGAATAGCAGCAACCCATAATCATAACCAGCTCGAATGACAGCAGCAATGTAATCAATGACAACAACCCAAGTGGGGTTTGCATCTTGTTTTCGTTCTACTTTTGTCGTTTCTATAAGTCCTATAAAACTAAATAAAACTAATCCAAGAATTGAAGTCATGAATCAACATCACGGAATCAAACAAACCAGATTGGGGGGAATTGTAGCTGCAATGACAGTGGTGGTAGCAGGTAATACACTATTTAACAAAAAAACCTCTATATGCGGTGATTGTGTACAAATTCTTCTTGTATCTATATACATTGTTCTTCCACTTCCGCCTCAGAATCTTCAAACTATCTAAACTAGACATGAAAAGGAATGACTTGTATGGTGCGTTGCTAAATTGAATATAATGTACAGAGGATGCAAATGCATACAAAAAAGATTTTGAAGTCAACTTCGATTAAAAGTAGGGAAATTGAGTAAGATGGATGGTCAAGTTGATGGTTTTAAAAACTATTGGCTGGCAGCAAATTATTTGCCAGTCTTTTTTGGTTTTCTTGGGGTCGCTCCTGGTCTGTTGTTGGCGACATTTGAAGGAGGATACCTTGGTTTCTTGTCTGCGGGTTTCAAGATTTGGAATGAGCACAATAAACTTTCATCCACGCTCATCATGGCCCCGGCGTTATCAAACTCACCACAGTAATTAGGGGCCGAGAATAAGGTAACCAACTGGCGTTTGCTGAAAAACTCATAACCATCTTCCACCACTTGATGGGCACGGCAGATTAAATCCATATCGTGTTTTTGCAAGAATCGACTCACAACATCGGGACCAAAGGTAAACGATACCCCACGGTCATTTTCTGACCAGCCGGTGATATCCTTGTCGGGATCGGACCACAACAAGTCACATAATAACCCAACATCAGGGATATCTGTTGGTCTCATCACTCTTCTAATCTGTTCCATGGAATTTAAATCTGGGGATAAACCACCATGCATGGTGAAAATCTTTTCGTCAATGATGGCGGCAATAGGCAAGCAGTTAAAACAGTCGGTAAACGTTTTCCACAACTTGATATTGTATCTTCTTTTGCACTCATCGTAGAACCCGTAAATACGGTTGATGGAGGCACACTCGTGGTTGCCTCTCAAAATGAAAAAGTTTTCGGGGTATTTGATCTTGTAGGCCAATAATAAACAAATGGTTTCGAGCGACTGCTTGCCTCTGTCGACATAGTCACCCAAAAACAAGTAGTTTGCTTCTGGAGGAAAGCCACCGTATTCAAACAATCGCAACAAGTCGTAGTATTGGCCGTGGATGTCACCACAAATCTTTATCGGAGCCTCCAACTCCAACAATATTGGCTGTTGTATAAAGATTTCTCTGGCCTTGGTGCAGAGATAGCGGATTTCGTGTTCCAACAAGTTGACTTGCTTGCCGGGTCTGGAGCCGCGAACCTCCAACAATCTATCAACTATGGAGTCAATGTCGGCTTCTGGATGTTCGGCGGACATATTACAACGGTACTAACTGCTATGTAAACGGTGGGGCGCAGATGATGGTCCAGCGGATGATGGATGACGGGGGGGGTGTGTCAGCTAACGGGTAGATGTGGAACAGGAAAAAACTTTGTCAATTGCTTTCTGCTGGGGCGGAGGGCAACACGGTACAAAGATGGCGGTACGAGAGGGGCGGATCAGGGGGGCAGAACTGACGGGCGCTAGGACGGGGGGATGGCGGAACGGGAATGCAAGGAATACCAAAGATGGGGGGACTGTGGCAGAAGGGGAGAAAGAAGGTGGTGCACAGTTGTTGTTATTTGTTGTAAATTATTAATGATTTTTTCTGTAACCAAAAAAGAGGATGTGCAAGAAAATGGGATGAATTTTTTTTCTTCATTGGGAGGGAGCCAGACTAGCAGTAATCGCAAATGATGGCAAACAAAGAAAATGGACGCATAATTAATGCAAAACAAGAAAAAATGTCGCGGGCAAAATGTCGCGGTGTTTATGTTGAGATTATACGAGGGATTTCCCCGTGTGAGGGGATTGTGATTTACCAGGAAATGCAAATCTCCCGACGCGTAGACGAAGGTTGCAGAGGAAGGAGTCCGTGTTGGCGAGGCCAGGGCGGCAGGGGGGGGGGGGGCAATTGCGGTGTACGGAGGGGGGCCATTGCCATTTACGGGGCCAGAGTTAATTTATTGCCGATGGTGTTGATAAGCTACCGAAGGGGAAATGTCATGGAAAAAGTCGGTTGCCAACGACGGAATGAAGTGGGCCTGGGGTTATTTTCTGTCTGTGGCATGCGCTGGTGGAATTGATTGGTCAATTGCAGGTTTTTTCGGGTGTCGATTTACTGGTTTGCGAAATGTCGTGCTCGGCCCAATTGCCCAACACATGCTGCAATGGGCCTAATTATAGACGGACTGCCCCAAACGGGGGTTGCATCCGAGGGCTTGCGAGCCGGTGGTGGCCCCGGCAACCACCGCAAGGCATCTGCGGCGAACCTTCGGGCGCTGCTTCCAGAGAAACGCTCGCAATAAGTGGCGCTCGATTGCGTGGCACCTAATGCGGGTTGTCGCGACATCTCCCAATTACACAGGCGCAGAGCCGAGACACGTCGCCCCCATTTCAGGTGACAATGCCTGTTTGTGTCGTCAACTGAAGCAACGTATCATTTACACTGGCAGGTCATGTGACCACCCGGGACCAAAGTTGGCTGCTGCTACCATGCCGGGCACCGTAGCCGTAATCTAGCCCAATCCCAGCCCCAGTCCAGCCGAAGCCCAGTCAAAGCCCAGCCCAAGCCTACGGAACCCGCAATTACCCGTACCAGCTTCCGGGGCACGTCATCCGTCGCGGACGGTTCGGTTTCTCGACTTTGCGACAAAAATATGTCGCGCCCGCACCGGGGTTAAGCGCAGCCGCAGTGGCCTAGACTGATCACTAGACCCTCCATCACCAATGAGCAAACCGGTCCAACCTCCGTTCCCAAACAGGTACCATGTGAAGCTGGTGGCAGAGCCGGCATCAAAGCCGTGCTCCATTTGCTACAAACCCACCGTCACCGTGTTGCTCCTGGACAACAAACAGGACTTCTTCTACACCTGCAGACAGCATCTTCTCGATGACCATTTTGCAGCCCCCGTGTTGCCGGACGATTATTCGGCATTGGTCACGGCCAAGGACGAGTTGGCGGCCAAGATCGCCAAGGTGCAGGTCGACGTTGACAATGAAAAGCCCTACGTCTGGAACACAGTTTCCGACTACTGGAAAAAGGCGCCTGACCCCAAAGATAAGGAAAGTTCCAAGTATGAGACGCTCAAACAGGAGTTGGTTGAATTGAACGAGCAGCTCGAGGAGAAAAAGAATGCCATTGCGGGGTACAAGTTCAAGGAGTACAAGTTGAACCAGGACATATACAGGAACAGGTTGATTGGGCATCACAAACGAAAGCAGACCAAGGAGAGATCGGAGAAAATGCAGCAGCAAGGGTTCTTTCCCAGCGTGCCCACCAACAAGATTGAGTAGTGGTGTCTCAATACTGTTAGATTGAATCGTGCTTGTAGCAGAGCACGGTGCAAAGTAGGTGTACAATATGTTGGTATAAATTCGATGGTATCGGTATCTGGAGATATTCCAGAAGAAAGGTTCTTTCCCAGTGCTGCAAGATCGAATGGTGGTGTATTGGAGGCGTGCGAGCAATTGGCTGGAGGTGAAGCCATTGTGACACAGTACGAGCGCTCGACTACGGAGCAAAGTGGCTGTACAATTCGATGATATCAATTCGATGATATCCGCAGATATCCAAGCAGGACTGTTCTTTCCCAGTGCAAGATTGTATCGTGCCTGTAGAAGAGCACGCGTGCAATTGACTGGAGATGATGCTAATTGTGGCACAGGATGGGAATTCTCAACTACGGAGCAAATCCTGGACACCGTTGTTCAGATATCCAACTCATATAACGTCCAGTAGTCATATATTGTCATACTTATGTACAAATGGGCACTCAAGGATTAACCACCTTCTCATCCAACCAATCTTCCCACTTGTCCACCTTGTTCTTCAACACGCTTCCGGCAATGAAGTCCATGTTGCCCTCCAACTTGTCAAATGTAAACTTTTCCGAGGGCGAGCCAATGACACTGAGCCAGAACTCGCGCAACGACTCGCGGTGACCGCCGTCCTCGTCTTCGTCCTTCTTGTCGATGCCTGAGGTCTTGCCAATGTTGGAGATCTCGTTGTGGATAAGCTTGTCGATTTCCGCCTCCAACACCCCTCTGATCTTGTGTACGGGCAACGAGTCAAACAAGTCGCTCTTGTTGACGGCAAATAAAAAGTCGATTCCATTTTGCTTTCTCTCAGTAATTGCCAACAAGTTGTACAAGAACTTGACAATAAGCTCAATGTGGCTGGGGTCGTTGAAGTGGACCGACGACGAGTCGATCAAGTAGGTGATTCCCTTGATATTCTGCAAGGTGATGTCTTCGACCAAGAGCTTTTCAAACATGTGCTGAAACTTCAAGTGGCCCGGGTAGTCAATCAACTGGAATTTTTTGGCAATGGCGGCGTTGGCCAACGGAAGCCCCACCTCGGCGATGTTGGGCTCCATCGAAGACACCGTGCTGGCGGAGTCGTCGCCCAACAATTTGTAGTAGTAGCTCGACTTTCCGGCATTGTTGGCCCCCAAGATCAAAAAGGTGGGCCGGTACAACGGCGACTTGGTGGACTTGATGGCGGTAAGCCCCCCTGACTGGAAGAAGTAGATCACGAGAACCACAAACAACCCGGCAAGTGCCGACACCAACGCGGTCAATATGGCATCCATGGCGCGGTCGTCACAAGTGGTAGCAAATGGGGGTCAGATTTGCCTGATTGGGGTCGCAGAAAAAAGTCATGTTATGTTTGCCGTGTTTACGTTGCTTACCAACCACACCGTCAGGGACATCCACGGTCATTGACATCGAGCACGTGCCGCGACCATGGAGAACCCCCACGAGCAGGCCCAGAACGCGTTGCTTTCGCGGATCATCAACAACATGGTATGTATTTTGCGTGGTGGTGCCCCCCACGGACCTTCTAACCCCAGCAGGAGAACTTGAACGAATCGGTGGTGGCGGTGAACAAGTGCTTGCACGAGATCAACCGCAACAACTTGGACTCGGAGGTGTTGTCGCGGCTCTGGGAGAGCTACTTGCGCAACGCGGAGTTCAACTTGGAGACCACGGGCCAGAAGAAGGACCCGTTGTAGCGGGGACGTCCCTGGCGCTGCCAGCGGTGCCCCAGAGGGAGGTTCTGGTCAAGACGTGGCCAAGATGTGGCCGGGAGCGGTCCAGGACGTGATTGCGAGCGGTGTAAGCGGTCCAAGCGGTCCATAGCGGCCGAAAGCGGACCGCACCGGCCACAAATGGACCACCAGCCATGGTCTTCTACAGTTACAATCAACCCATTGTATATTAGAATACAAATTATAGTACAGTCCCGATGGGTAGCACCCATGTATGTGCATGTAAGATGCGCCTAGAACCAGCCGCTAGAACCGGCCAACTCTCACACGTGGCGTCCTCACGTTTCAACTACTGTTGTGTAGGTAACAAGCCGAATCTCTTCTTCAAGGTGACTCTCTGTCTCGAGTACTTGTCGTCGGGGGAAAACCGGGCTGGATGGGCCGATTTGGTGATCTCCCCGTCTTCGGCGAGCTTCTTCAAGGTGTAGATCCTCTTTCCTTCGGCATCCAAGGTGTACATCAAATGCATGGCGGACGATGGATCTGTGATGGTGACTGGTGTGGAGTGGGACTGATGAGCGGAAATTTTTTTTGTAGCGACGATGGTTGCGCTGCACACGACCGGCTGCTTTTTGCACCCACGGTGTTCTGGGCCCAGACCGGGGTCACGGGGTTTTCAGGTGGGTCTGCGGGGTGGCGGTGGGTCCTGCAGGCTTGTGGTGGGTCCTGTTGAGTCAGATCCAAAAATGGGTGTTGAAAATGCTGGAAATTGCGGTGCTGGAAATTGCGGTGCTACTGGTTGACTCAGAGTCTCGACCGAGAAGATACTGGCACTGCTTCTTAGCTGTAGAAGATAGATACCGAGTCGGCTATACTTACTTTGATGTTATGATGAGTAGTATCGTCAACTGGATCAAATTGTATATTGTCTACTGGATAGACTTGTACATTATCAGTAGATTTGACTTCGCCAACCTCATTTGGCAAACAGAATTATACTTCGCCAATTGCGCAAAGCTAGAATGACCAATTGCTCCAATATTTGTATATATTGGCTTGTATTGTAAGACTGCAGTCACAAAGACCAATATGAAAGATTCCTAAAGCATGCCTTTTCCATTTCGCCAGTATCTACTTCTTAACCATGGCACGGCTATAATGCCATACTCTCTCACTGCAGTCTACATCGTGACATCACAATTACCACCCATGACACTGTGATGAACCATTCGTGCCCTAATACCACACATCGACCACACATCTAACACCATCGACATCGCCAATGGCACCAAACACAGGTTCCACAACCACCAAACACTCACGTGGTAGCGCAGGCACATTCGCGATCACTGAAAATTCCACATCATCACATCAGCATTCTCCATAACAAACCCACCGCCGGCCATGTCTCCGCCAAAGAACGATGCTTTCGCAGATTTGTTTCTGTCGGCAAGCGGCAAGTCGTCCAATTCAAAGGTCAACAACTTGTCGATGTTTGAGAGACAGAAGCTCCAGCAGCAGCAAAGAAACCAGCCGTCGACAGGCCACTCCTCCAATTCGAGCTGGTCCCAGTTGGATATACTATCGGGGCAAAACAGTAGAACAGCGTCTCCGCATCCGCAGGTCCAAAGGACGGCAGTTTTGACGCCCAGCCGTTCGTCATCGCCGTCCACTTCGTCTTCATCGGTGGCTCACGACGACCCGTTTGCCGTTTTCTACAACACATCCAAGGTTTCCAGCGAGCCCAACGTCGCCAATGGCAGTTTAGGCAAAGAAAACCAGTCCTTGAAGTCTGTTTCCAACAGCGCAGGCGGATTGTCTCTCTTGGACGACGACTTTACTGATGCCTTCCAATCACCGCCAGCACCTTCGCTTCCTCAACGTCCAGCTACTGCCGCCCCTCGCCAATCCTCACAACCAGCTATTCCCAGAAATAAGGACCAGAACTCAAAGAGGGATTTTGTCGTTGCAGAGTTGGTGGATATCGGGTTTTCTATCGATGATGCCAACGAAGCAATTGACAGAAAGGGCCCCGATTTGCAGCAATGTGTCAATTATATTATGAACAAAAACTCCGGAAAGTCCTCCCCTCAGCCCGATTACCATGCTCCCTCATCCGGAGCCCACGATTCTGTGTTGGGTCAGCGTCCAGAAGGCATCAATTTCAACGACTTGGGATCCGATTTGTTTAAGCGCGCCAACAAGTTGATAAATATATCGAAAAAGACCGTGTTGAAAAACTTGGAACAGTTCAATGCGGGAGGATCGTCCTCCAATGGCATGCCCGAGTGGATGAAGAACCAAGAAAAGTACAAATCAGAAGCAATCGAGAAGAAATATGGTGGTGAGGACTACGGTACTGATGAAGAAAATATCAATAAGGCTGACATTGAAAGGTTTATGAGACAGCAGAAGCAAAGAGAACGGGAAAAATTGCGAGCCCGATTTGACAGCAGCTCTAAACATCCGGCTGAAAATGCTCCTGAAAGGATTTCAAGAAGATCGTCACCCATCCCCCCCATCTCTCGAGCTCTGAATATTGCACGTGAAAACGTCGCTCGCCAGAGGCCAAGCAACTATGAAGAACCTCGCAAGGAATCTACTGCACGCGAAAACGTCGCTCGCCAGAGACCAAGCAACCATAAAGAACCTCGCAAGGAATCTCCCGCACCAAAGCCACAAGTTTCCAAGGTTCCTAGCTCTCGCACCCCTCAGCCTGTGAAAACAACCCCAGCAAAAGTGGAAGTCGACTTATTAGGCATCGCCAACGGTGGCTCTGGTTCTGCCACGTCTTCATTGCGTGATTCTTCCCCATTGAATCAATTTGACCAAACAGACTATAGTCTGGCCAAAGATAAAGCAACTGAAGCCTATAAATCTGGTGATTATACTACAGCATTGGATTCATATGCTGTTTGTCTTGCAAAATTGCCCCTGAATCACGAGTTAAGAGTCGTGATGTTTTCGAATTTAGCAGTTGTTTCGAAATTGCTGGGACATTTGAAGCAAAGTTTAGAATATGTTGAAGGGGGGTTGAAATTGATTGCGCATGAAGAAATTCCAGATCCCAAATTTGTCATTTCGCAGAAGCCAGTAAAATACTGGTACATCAAGCTTATCAGCACTAAGGCCGAAGTTTTAGAATTGTTGGAGAAATATGAATCGTCATTGCAAAACTACTTGATTTTGATTCAAAAGTTGGGCATCTCCGACAAGAAAGTCATGGATGGGAAGAGAAGGATGGATAAGATTGTCAATCCAGAAAATCACAAACCCAAGCCTGCCGCAAGCAGTGCCCCCCGAAAGCAACCCACACCAGCTCCTTCTAAACCGTCTACACCCAAGCCTCAAGAGGAAGAAGTTGACAGCTTAGTGAAAGACAAGATCGATACACGGATTCAAGACTGGGCAGAAAGTAAACAGAACAACTTGAGAGCACTCTTGACCAACTTGGACGAAATAATACCAGCAAAGATCAATATGAAGCCGGCTCTACGAAACCTCACTCTCAACGACTTGATGTTGCCCAAGCAGGTGAAGATACAATACATGAAAGTTATTAGTGCTATTCATTCCGACAAGTTGGCGTCCCAATGCAAAGGGGACAAGGAAGCTGAGTTAACTTGCAATGGTGTGTTTATCATCTTGAACAAGCGCTGGGATGCGTTCAGGACAGAGGAAAACATATAGATAGCTTAGCATAAAATCATGAAGCGTAATCGCTCTTGAAGTTACCGTCTCTTCATGTTTGACAAAATGGCAACAAGTTGCCGTTGGCCGTAGCGTGCCCTCTACAGATCAATAAGGCATCGATAGAAGTTGCCAACTAGCACGCTTTCTAAATGTATCTACTAGTAATCCGTCACCGTTGCAATAGAGAGCAACTAATCAAATGCAAGCAATCCGTACTTCAACCATACCATCGGCGCTACCATATACAAACATAGAAATGTCGCGATATTTTGCAGCTGTGGTTGCAACCGCGACATGCATAATCTGCAATAAAAACCGTTTACGGTAATAGGGTTTCTCTTCCTTACCAACGGTCTAGACCCACACCCTATCTGCATTCCACCTTCTTAAATGAGCCAGGACGACGAAGAGTTCAAAGCCCTCACGTTGACGTTTCTGTCTATGTACAATTTCTACAAGTACCAGACAGAGCAGGTGATCAAACCCCGCGCCATCCGCTACAATGCCCTCAGCCAGGAGGAGAAGGACTTGATCCCATGGTACAGCAAGCATTTGGAGAGCTTAAAGGAGTGCATCAACATGAACCGCGAGTTCTACCAGAACTTGGCCCTCAACATGGCCCGCGATTGGGGCGTGCCCACCACGCCGTCGCTGTGGACTTCCGCCACCGACAAGGAGTATGAGATCCTGGCGGCAACATTGTTGCAGTTGTCGCGTGAATGGAGCGACGAGGGGGTCCAGGAGAGAGATGTGGCCTACAAGAAGATTGTCGACGAATTGGAAGAGTTGTTTCCTGATCTACATTCCCGCAAGGACGTGCCTGTATTGGTGCCTGGATGCGGGTTGGGCAGGTTGGTGATGGAGTTGGTGACGCGGGGGTTCTGGACCCAGGGCAATGAGATCAGCTACCACATGCTCTTGACGTCCAATTTCGTGCTCAATCACTGCCAGTTTCCTCACAGTCATTCCATCTTTCCTTTCTTGCACAAGTCATCGCATGTAGTGAGGCGCATGTACCAGGTGCGACCGGTGACTATTCCCGACGTTTCGCCGTTGGTTGTCCACGACTTGCAGAAACAGAACCCATCCATTCCTTATGATGACTTGATGTCCATAACTGCGGGGTCGTTCATAGACTTGTACGGACCTCCGGGTTTGCAGCTCTCTTCCACCTACACCAATGACCCTGTAGCCACCGAAATCAGACACTCCAGCAAAGAAAAGTTCCAAGTGGTGGCTACAAGCTTCTTTTTGGACACTGCCAGCAACATCATCGACTATATCAAGGCCATCCATCACTGCCTAACGCCAAACGGAGTGTGGATCAACTTTGGTCCTCTTTTATGGCATTTTGAGGACGATTTCAATGTTTCGTTTGTATCGCGGGGCGACGAAAGTGTTCCCAATATGAGAAAAGGTCTTGAGCTCACACGTGAGGACTTAATTCAGTTAGTCAAAGACATGGGATTTGAATTTATCAAGCATGAGTCAGGGATAAATACTAGCTACTGCAGAGATATTAAGTCTTTGGGGTCCTTCCGTTTTGATTGTGAATTCTGGGTCTGCCGCAAGCGCGATAAACAGGCCGAAACAAACTAGATACCATACTTCCTACTTAATCCTTCAACAAGTTTAAATCAATGGGTTTGTCCTCAGTCACGATTTCGTCATAAATCATTGTAGTCAAGAATTCTGAGAACGATTTGCCGGTGATATCAGGTCTAAGATAGTGAGCTGCCTTTTCAAACTGGTAGGTGTCACTTCCATATTTGGCCACAAGCTTGTCCCTTTCCTCGTCCAACAAATTAGCTACCTGGGTTTCCGACAAAGATTCATTTGTGTCGGCAAGGGTAACTTTGTGCTTACACCATGTGTGCAACTGCACACGAGAAACTTCAGCAGTAGCGGCATCTTCCATCAAGTTGTTGATCGGAACACATCCCAAACCTCTCAACCACGATTCGAGATAGCACAATGCGATGTAAAGGTTGTCACGAATTCCTTGGGTGGTGATCTTTCCCCCTTCAATAGTGGTGTTAGACAAGTCGGTTGCTGTCACGTTGGAAATTGGGACAATGTGTATCTGGTTTGGTGTAGGCATACCCTTATTGAAAACATCATTGGCTAAAGATGCAAGACCTGGATGTGCCACCCAAGTGCCATCATAATGCATAGAGACTTCCCGCAACTTATCCAGGAAGACCTTGTCCATGGCCACTGAGTTAGCAGCAGCGTCATTCTTTATGGGGATCTGGGCAGCCATCCCGCCCATTGCGTGAACTTGTCGTTTGTGGCAAATGTTGATGAGTCTCTTGCAGTATGCTTCCATGAATGTTACCTTCATGGTGACAAGGTCCCTGTTAGGCAATATTTTTGCTGGATTATTACGGAGACGCTTCTGGGTAGAGAAGATGTAATCCCACCTTCCGCAGTTCAATCCTGACAGGTGACTTCTCAATTGGAAAAGAATTTCCTCCATCTGATATGCTGCGGGTAAAGTCTCAATCAACACTGTTGCCCTGATGGTACCCCGTGGTATTGCCAAGAGATCTTGGGCCACATTGAAGACATTGTTCCACCATCTTGCTTCCAAGTGATGCTCCAATTTTGGAAGGTAGAAGTAAGGTCCAACTCCATTTGCAATCAATCGTTTTCCGTTGTGGAACAAGTACATACCAAAGTCGAACAATGAAGCACTAATTGGTTCTTCGTCGACAATGATGTGTTTTTCTACCATGTGCAAGCCTCTTGGTCTTACAAGCAAGGTGGGAGTGTTTGCATTCCAATTCACTTGATACAGTTTTCCATTTTCGGCGGTGAAATCAATTTGATGTCTCACGGCATCATACAAGTTCAACTGTCCGTTTAATACGTTTGGCCAAGTGGGCGCCATGCTGTCTTCAAAGTCGCTCATGTAGGTCTTGACTTGGGCATTCAAGGCATTGACAACCATCTTACGTTCAGGAGGTCCGGTGATTTCGGTTCGCCTGTCCACAAGACCCGGTGCAAGAGGAGCTCCGTGCCAGGCTGGGTTGCTTCTCACCTGTTTGCAAAATTCATCGTCAAGAAAATCCAATGAGTTGCCTGCGTCCAACCACTGTTGAACATCTTGTCGTTTGTGCAAAAGTTCCTGTCTCTGCTTATTGAAGGTGCGATGCAAGAGCACTACAAACGACAACGCAGACTTGGTCAAAATATCGCCTTGGGCGGTTTGACTAGGTGAATAGTCTGGAGTTTGTTTGACTGGAGCGACAATGTCGACTCCGTCAAGAGTAGAGTACAAACTGGATTGTTCGATGGTCATGATTGGTGGTCAAAAAGGTCCAGAATTACAAAATCAAGAAATGGGCGGATACTTATACGGACACCTGGGGTCCTATTGTCCGATAATGATAACAGTTGCCCAATGGTACGTGCCCATCGTGATTTTCCCCGGATTTTTGCAGCTATCTTCCAGAGTCAAAAACGCCGTTTGTGGACACAAAAAACCTTGTTAACGCCCCAAATACGTTACAGCAACCACAGATTACCAACAATGCGGTGTCATTCTCGGCGCTCCTGCGTAGTGGCCATGTCGGAACGTGGATATATGGTGTTGCACACACCAAGAAAGACAATGGCGGAAAATATTTTTCGAAGCTTGCGGAAGGATCAAACTCCGAACTCCGAAAAATGATACGATATCTATCAGCATGGCGGTCCAGAGGGCTTATCTTTCCATTTCCCCGAAGAGGTGAAAGAGTCAAAAACTGGGCGGCGGTTTTGACCTTGTTATCCATATCGGAAAACAGTGACTCTATCCTAGTTCTGTCGATATCTTATCCTTAGGCTGGACATCCGTGGGTACTCTGTAAAAATGCCGCTATGGATGGGTATGGGAAAGATGTGTAAATGTCGCAATTGAGATAGCGAAGGAGCAAGATCCGTATTCGTCGAGTGTAGTGTTACTTGCCACTCGATGCAATATAGGATGATGGATCTCCATGAGTGGCACCATTGCTGGGCAATCTCAAATGTGGGGACTCTCTAGGGGTTTATGAGATTGCGATTTCAATTTTGGTTTTTCCGTGTACTAAAGTCCGTACCCCAATATTGCCCCGCTTCATCGATAACCAATAGACATACAATTAATCTCATTGTTTAGTAGATCTCTCCTGAGAAAATGTTGCAAAGATGGCACAATAAATGAAGTTGTCTAGTTTTATGTTATCTCCTGGTAGAAATACATCGCCCATATTAACCCATTCTAGTCAACAACACTTTAAATGATGGTAATTTATATTTGTAGCAATTTGTAGTTCTTTTCTAATAATTGCTTCTCTGTCCTACTTTTCATTCACCCTGATGTTTAGGATGAATGGATGCATATTTTGTTAATTCTAACCAGACATAAGATAGGGTGAACGAAATTAACCAGCCTTAATTTGCAATTATGCTTTGAAAAGCCACCATTTGCAGACATATGGAATTTGTATCCCCTTTTCTTCTATAGACTAACAGTTTAATCAGCATTGTTTGAGAGGAATTCCATACTTTACCCAAGCAGGACGGACTGGAGCAAGAAAGCTTGGTTTCGACTTGCAGTTTCATATTGCAAACTCAAAAAGCGACACTCAATTCTCCGCTTGATATCCTACAAACCCCAGTAGAATTCGATAAACCCGCTCTGTTAACCCCAAAACGCAATTCATAGTAATTTGATTTTGCAGCGCAATAGTACGGGCTCTACTGTATTAGAAGTTTCTAGAATGGATATCAACAATAGCCGACATGGTTTGCAAGTCTAAATTGACATGATGACACAAAATATCAAACTATACATAGGTAAATGTGTTACATACGGGCATATTAGCTCCATTGGCAATTCGTTTGTCAAGTATGACTTTCGCAGAAGCAGCCCCAAACCAGTTAAACATATCGAGTAAAAGTATCTCCATAATATAGTCACTATACATGTTTGGTAACTTGAAATCACGGTCGACATTTGATTGAAAGAATTCCTTTGCATAGGATTCACAGTCGACATTGTCACATCTATAAATTGGTCTTGTAAACGTTATCGTCGAGTCTCTTTGCAATGACGTCATCGTCGTCCGTCAACACCCCGGCCACCTTCAAGATGTCGCTGGTGTTGCCCACCACCGACTTCCAGTCCAAGGGGGACTTGCCAATGAGATGGTTGAAGGTGACGGTCTTGGACCATTCGCGGGCGTCCTCGGCGGAGTAGTCCAAGTTGGTGGCGATGTAGTCGACAGCCTCGTCCACGTGGCCGTTGAAGTAGTCAATGCCCTGGTTGACGGCATCGATAAAGTTCTTGATGTCGCCTTGCTTGCTCAGCAACGAGTCGCGGTTGGCGGTGACCACCCACGAGGACCAAGGGGTGTAAATCTCGCCAATCTTCTTGATCTCGTTGTTGTCGTAGTACTTTTTCGACGTGAAGTACTCCCACATGAAGGCGTCGCTGTTCTTCAAGTCGGAGTCGGGGCTAAACTTGTTGTTGACTGAGTCCCGCAAGTTCTTGAAGTTGGACAAGGCAGGGAAGCCGGCAAAGGGCTTGGCGAACTTCAAGGTGTGGGCCAACACGAAGCTCATGATGTAGGAGCCCGAGCCGATTCTGCTGACGCCAATGGTCTTGCCCTGCAACTGGGTGTCGGTGGTCAACTCGGAGCGATTGAACCCGGTGCTGACGGCCCAGAGCAAGGGCGACGTCACGTAGGTGTCCACCAACTTGTACTTGCCGTTGCCCTTGCCGATGTCGGCGACGAAGGCCTCCGTCAATCCAATGGCTACGTCGACCTCGCCCTGGTTCAACAAGTTGATCAACCGGCCCGACCCCTCGATCACGGGGACAAAGTCCACGGAAAGGCCGTGGGCCTGGTAGTACCCCTGCTGGTTGGCGAAGAACAAGGGTGTCGAGAAGTGTTCCGGCACATAGGCCACCCGGAGAACGGTTGCAGACATTGTTGATATTGTGCGGACGATCTGCATTGGTTGGGACCACTGTTAGCGGATTTTTCTCTCCCTGGCAAGTGGCGACGAAATGGCAAAATGTCGTCGCCCTGCAGGCGCACCCCGGAGGGTGCCGGTACCGGGCCGGGAGGGGCAAACGAGGGGCACGGGTTTGGCCGGCGGGCCCCGGGGCTTATCGCCTCCCCGGCGGTAGCTGCAAACTTGTATTAACGATATACACATGGCCCCCTATACGCAACCCGCCACCGGCCATAACCTGTAGATAACTAAAGGACCAATGAGAACTGAACAAACACAGACCAGATGCCAAATACAAAACACGGGCGCCTAGCAGGCGCAGTCGCCGGAGGCGGGGGCGGGGGCGCTAGTGGTCAAGTCGATTCTGCCCTCGGCGGAGGCGGCGTCCTGTCCGTGGGCGGGGCCGGCCTGGGGAATCTTGCTTCCGATTCCGATAAACACGTCGTTGACATTGTACGACGTCTTGGCGCTGGTCTCAAAGAAAAGCAACCCTTCCTCTTCGGCCAAGCCCTTGCCTTCCTCCACCGTCACCTTGCGCAAGCTCTCGTCGTCGTTGTCGTCCTGCACCAAGTCGTACTTGTTGCCCACCAAGGCAATGGTGATGTCCTTGGACGCCTGCTCGTGCAATTCCTTGACCCAGTGGCGGGCCTTGATGAAGGACGCGGGCTTGGTGATGTCGTACACCACAATGGCCGCCTGGGCGTTTCTATAGTACATGGGGGCCAAGGAGGCAAACCGTTCCTGGCCCGCGGTGTCCCATATCTCGTACTTGATGGTGCGGTCGCCAATGGTGCACTTTTGCGTGAGAAACGCCGCCCCGATGGTGGGCTCCTTGTTCTCCTGGAAGTCGTTGCTGACAAACCGCAATACTAGCGATGATTTGCCCACGGCTGCTTCTCCCAAGAGCACCAACTTGACGGAGGTGGCCGGATTAGGAAAGCTCATGGTGGCAAGACAACACTGCTGGTGCGGGGATAGGTCTGCTGCAATTGTGGGTCTGATGGAGCCTGTATCAACGAAGGGCCCAAAGGTGTAGGTGTCTTTGCTAGCGGTGTGTGATAATGGCAACGGTACGAGGGTGGCTTTTAGCGAGCCTGATTTCCCAAATCGTGATTCGTGCGGTGGGGACACGACCTCGAAAACGGGAAACAGTAGCGACAACCACCAGCGGGGAGCAAGGCGGGGTTGATGCTCGAGAGCTGGGGTGGCGATAGGAGAGGTGCGGAGGAGGCTGTGGCCAACTGTGCCGCGGACAGCCTGTTTATTGTCAGAGTTTCGTAGGTTTCATCGCGAGCACGTTTCGCGAACTGGCTGACGCTGAGCACTCACTTCCGCATGGCTGGCTGGCTACGTAGTGCCCAGTCGACGCTATATCCCTTTGCGACAGAGTGTGCTACATGTCCAGACACAGGCTGCTCTTCTGGCGATGACGTCAGCAACCTCGTCGGGCTGCACTCCGGCAATTTGCAGCCAAATCCCAGGCATAATGGATCAGCCGGGGCGATATTGTCTCGTGATCAGGCTGCGACTTCCGGGGGGGGGGGGAGCGCGATTAAGGTCGGAACCATCCGGAGTTCAGGGGTGCCGATCCCCACGTCCCCAGTCCCGTACCCACTCCAGGTCGCAACCGTCCAGGCCCTCGTACAATCCCACACTCTCTGACCCCGTTGCCCCACCATCGGAGCTAGACCCGCGTGTCTCAAGCCGCTGTCGCCCACGCGGTGGCCTGCCGCGTGTCGTCCCAACCTCGCCGTACCACCCAGCCACAGATACCCCCCCAGGAACAACAGACGGTGCGTCTACCAAAAGTCAATTTTCGCTTGACACGGAACGTAGATGACACCTGGATGCTCCAGTAATCGTATCATTTCGGATGCCGGTTATGGTTATGTAAGTGGGGCCCCCTCGCGTGCACACCCATCCCATCCTGTATGTATATAGACCCCCCCCCTCCCCGGCTCGTGTCTTTCCCTAGAAACCATCGCCCCATCACTGTCGTGCCTGCTCTCCTCCAGCAGTGGCGTTTGGTTTTGTTTTCATTGCGCTCTTGTTCCAGTGTGGTTCTTCTGTCCCTGGTATCTCCCGCACTGACTCTCCGGTGTCGCGCAGTTGTAGTTGCCTGTGCATGGGGTCATTGCTCCCCCGATTTTTTCCTACTGTTGCCCTCGTTAGTTTGCCCAAGTTGATTCTGCTCGCCAACATCGCGTTCCAGTTCACCTTGCCAAGGATGAACTTGTTCAAGAAGTCGGCGGTGCCGCTATCGCTCTCGTCGCTCGGCCACCGCGACAAGTTTGACCGTCTCAACGAGGTGGAGGCCGACCGCATCGACGACGGCTTGGACAACCCATCGACGTCGGCGTGGGCGTTGACGGCGGCCATGCAGCCCGGCAACGGCCCGCGCAACCGCTATAGAAACGTGTTCCCGTGGGACCACACGCGGGTGTCGTTGCCGGTGGTGGAGGGGCACTCGGACTATATAAACGCCTCGAGGGTGCAAGTGTCCACCGCCGGCCTTGGCGACGACGACTATATTGCCTGCCAGGGCCCGTTGAAGTCGACGGTGCACCACTTTTGGGCCATGTGCTACCATCAGTCGCAGTTGCAGCACAACGACGTGGTTGTTGTCGTGATGGTGACGCCGTTGCAGGAGCAGAACATGGTCAAGTGCCACCGCTACTGGCCCCACCAGGGACAGACGTGGGACTTTACCGCCGATAACGCCCGCGACGGCATCGACGTGCCGGGGTTGGCGGTGACAAATGTGTCGGAGACCTATGACGACAACCACGACTACCTCGTGACCGAGCTTGACCTCGTGTCGCGCGAGGGCACCAAGAAGGTGTACCACTTTTACTACTACAAATGGGCCGACTCGCGCGTGCCTCCGTCGACGGAGCCCTTGCTCAACATGTCGCGGCACATCGCCAGTATCAAGGAGTCCGTCGACAACCGACCCGTTCCCATTGTGCACTGCTCTGCTGGGGTGGGCCGATCAGGAACGTTTATTGCATTTGACCATTTGTTTGGCGACGTGGACCGGTTCAACCACCTTGTGCACAAGAACCCGCGGGACGACTTGATCTACCAGACGGTGCACCAGCTTCGCGCCCACCGCATGATGATGGTGCAGACCATCCATCAATACGAGTATCTCTACGAGACGGCAATGTTGCTCTGCAAGGAGGCGGCATCGCGTAAGCATCACATAGACCAATAGGGTGTGCTTTGACAGCACGCGGTTGCTATAGTTTCTATAGTTACGCTAGTTAATAATATTTAATAGTTAATGCTTAATATACTGCTAATCAGTATGATGTGCGCAGAAATGCAAGTTTATGCTTTGATGAGGGTGTTACAACATGGTCGACTAGTTAATAATAGTTAATAATGCTTAATATATTACTATTCTGTATGATGTACGCAAAGATGCAAGTTTATGCTTTGATGAGGGTGCTCTAACATGGTCCAGTTGTGGGTTTAAGTTTGACGATATTTGAGACTCGGTTCAAGAACTACGGGTTTGGATTGGCTGATCTGGCTTTAGGGTTGCATTTGGTAGTGCTCTTGGTGTGCAAGATGCTATTTGAGGGTTGATTCCGGGGTGCTTAGGGAGAAACTGGTAAATAAGCTACGGTTTACGAAGTTCTAGTTCTACCGTTAGTAACGTCTTGTTGTTTTTTGCAGTCAACTCAAGGCATAGTTATTGTACATTAAAAGATCCAATATTCCTTGGGTGTGTTATTGATTCTAATTTAGGAGGGTTTTTACCCCATATTTGCCAGTAGTCTTGATTCCATCCGTCTCTGATTATTGGTCTCTGATTTTTGGTCTCTGAATGATCTCTTATTATGCTTATTTGATTATATATTTTGATTCAGAGTTCCTTGACAAGCTTTAACATTCGTGGCTGCGAAAAGATTTTGCAACTTCTCGCTTCATGGCGAAAGATCAAACTGGTCTTAAATGCCCTCGACTCCGGAAGAAGATAGTTCTTCTCCGTTTTCGGTGCCCAGCAGTGCGCACTCAGTCATCGATCTAACAGAACCAGTTGACATTGACCAATTGGTTTATACTCACGAGCAGTTTTCGTTGACGGTGGAACCATGTGGCCACGATCGTCCCTGCACCGTCAGTGGCTCCATGGGCGAGAGGGCCCACTCGAGACTCATTCTTCTCCTTGCATCACTGCAAGTCACATCCATGGTCAAAGCACTACAATTAGATTATGCAATCCATCAAGGTGCTCGGCTCAGTCCACTGGGAATCTCGCTATATTTACAACTAGATTTATTGCGGTCCGAATGGGAAGTGTGTCTTGAGTGCCACCCCAAAGAGGAGTCGCTTGCTTTAGTTCACACAGTTCTTAGTAAACTTGCCAATACCGGCAATAGCATCAGTTTCGTTGCAAGTGCAAACGACTGGCCCTGGATGCGCACCATGTACAGCTTCACCAAGGCGCCATACCGCTCTCGCTTGAGAGTGGCCCTAGCCAGGGGAGAGATGCCAGCATTCTTGGCCAACTTGATGCACCATTTAGGTACCTACAATGACAGTGTCCTTCCTGTACCCGTCGCCCTTCCGGTCTACTCGCTACAACACGTGCGCCAGGCCCGCCCTCGCACCCATCACCAAGACAACACCGTCACTACCACCTTGACCATGACGCAGCACGAAGTGAGCGGTCTCATTGGACTAGGCGGAGCCCGGATCAACGCCATCCGCCTCCAGTCACAGTGCTACATCACGGTGCAACCCGTTCGCCCCGGGCTGTTTCTAGCGAGAAAAGACACCCCGCAAGCGGTGGTGATCCACGGCACCTACAACAACGTGGCACTCGCCACCCACCAAATCCGCACCTTTGTAGCCAGTCTCCAAGCCCACCGGTACTCCTTCCTATAGCCCCGCCATATCCGCATCCCAGTCCCGTTTCCCAACACCACCACAACCACCACCATCACCTCGCCCTCACCAGTTGCTGCAAAAAACCTCAATGGCTGCCAAATGGAGCCCGCGTACATCCCGTCCCGGGTGCGCACATGTGGTCCCGCTCCTTCCCGATCGGGCGACAGCGACAAATCCCACAGAAAATATGCCCCAAGCGCAGAGATGAATTTTCACCGCCATACAAAAAAATTTTCACATTTGACCCTCATCCATTTTTTTCACTTCTCTTCTTTTCCATCAACGTTCAAATTCGACAGAAATGGCTGAAGGTGTTTTCCCAGGTGCGATCGGTATCGATTTAGGTACCACCTACTCATGTGTTGCTACTTACGACAGTGCAGTGGAAATCATTGCTAACGAACAGGGTAACAGAGTGACCCCTTCTTTTGTCGCTTTCACTAGTGAAGAAAGATTGATTGGTGATGCTGCCAAGAACCAGGCGGCATTGAACCCCAAGAACACCGTTTTCGACGCCAAGCGTTTGATCGGTAGGGCCTACGACGACGAGTCCGTGCAAAAGGACATCAAGTCATGGCCATTCAAGGTTGTCAACTCCAACGGCAACCCCCTCATTGAGGTTGAATACTTGGACGAAACCAAGTCGTTCTCTCCTCAAGAAATCTCCTCCATGGTGTTGACCAAGATGAAGGAGATTGCTGAAGCCAAGATTGGTAAGAAGGTTGAAAAGGCTGTGGTTACCGTGCCCGCCTACTTTAACGACGCCCAAAGACAAGCCACCAAAGATGCTGGTGCCATTGCTGGCTTGAACGTGTTGAGAATCATCAACGAACCAACCGCCGCCGCCATTGCTTACGGTTTGGGTGCTGGTAAGTCTGAAAAGGAAAGACACGTTTTGATCTTTGACTTGGGTGGTGGTACTTTCGATGTTTCGTTGTTGAACATCACCGGTGGTGTTTTCACCGTCAAGGCCACTGCTGGTGACACTCACTTGGGTGGTCAAGATTTCGACACCAACTTGTTGGACCACTTCAAGAAGGAATTCCAAAAGAAGACCGGTTTGGACATCTCCTCTGACGCCAGAGCCTTGAGAAGATTGAGAACCGCTTGTGAGCGTGCCAAGAGATCTTTGTCTTCTGGTACCCAAACCACGGTTGAAATCGACTCCTTGTTTGACGGTGAAGACTTTTCTGCCAACATCACCAGAGCCAGATTCGAAGACATCAACTCGGCTTTGTTCAAGTCCACCTTGACTCCTGTCGAACAAGTGTTGAAGGATGCCAAGATCTCCAAGGCTCAAGTTGACGAAGTTGTCCTTGTTGGTGGTTCCACCAGAATCCCCAAGATCCAAAAGTTGTTGTCGGACTTCTTTGACGGTAAGCAATTGGAAAAGTCTATCAACCCTGATGAGGCCGTTGCTTACGGTGCTGCTGTCCAAGGTGCCATCTTGACTGGTCAATCCACCTCTGAAGACACCAAGGACTTGTTGTTGTTGGATGTCATCCCATTGTCTTTGGGTGTCGCCATGCAAGGTAACGTGTTTGCCCCAGTGGTTCCAAGAAACACCACCGTGCCAACCATCAAGAGAAGAACCTTCACCACCGTTGCTGACCACCAGACCACCGTCCAGTTCCCAGTTTACCAAGGTGAACGTGTCAACTGTTCGGAAAACACCTTGTTGGGTGAGTTTGACTTGAAGAACATTCCTCCTATGCAAGCTGGTGAACCAGTCTTGGAGGCCATCTTTGAAGTTGATGCCAACGGTATCTTGAAGGTGACTGCTGTTGAAAAGTCCACCGGTAGATCCGCCAACATCACCATCTCCAACTCCATTGGTAGATTGTCTACTGAGGAAATTGAAAAGATGATTTCTGATGCTGAAAAGTTCAAGTCTTCTGACGATGCCTTTGCCAAGAGACACGAACAAAAGCAAAAGTTGGAAGCTTACGTTGCTTCTGTTGAATCCACCGTCACCGACCCTGTCTTGTCGGCCAAGTTGAAGAAGTCTGCCAAGGACAAGATTGAAACTGCCTTGTCTGAAGCTTTGCAAACCTTGGAAATTGAAGAATCTTCTGCCGATGACTACAGAAAGGCTGAATTGACCTTGAAGCGTGCTGTCACCAAAGGTATGGCCACCCGTTAAAGTATAATGGACAAGTAAAGTTTTGTATATTTCCATATTTTGTTTATTATTCTTCTTTTTGGGGTTCTACTATCACTAAATACATCGATTTGACATGAAATTGCGAGGGATAGAGGCATGAATGATGAAGCCTGAGATTATAATATACGTTATTTAATGCTAGTCGTCCAAGATGTAGTTGCCGAGCTTGTCCATTTTGAGGGTTTTGACGCCTGCGGAGAGGGCCTCGATGATGCGTTCGTTTTCGTGGTCGTGGTCGGGGTTGTCGAGGGGATTGTCGTCGAAGTCGTTGTATTCGTCGGCGTCGTCGTCGTCGTCGCCGCCGTCTTCGTCTTCTTCGTCTTCCTCGTCTTCCTCATAATCTTCATCCTCGTCGTCTTCGTCCTCCAACTCAGACAAGTCGTCCTTTTCTCCTGTGGGCATCCGCATCCCTAGCACCGCCTTCTCCAAGTCCTTGTCCTCGCGGGTTCCGGTCTTCTTCTTGGCGTACCCCGACGCCTGCACCTCCACGTCCAAGCTCTTCTCGCGCACGACATCACGCTTGAAATTGGGGTAGGCGTACCTGTAGCCATCGCCGTAGCCGTCGGTGTCGAACATGGTAGCGTCGTGCTTGGGCCGGTACCGGAACTTCTTGTCAAAGAAGTCCCGTATCCCCTGGATATCACGGTCAAAGTACTGCTTGGCATCCGGGTGGTCGATGGACACACACTGGGGGAAGTCGATGACGACAAAGTCGCACTGGCGGCCCTTGGCGTCCTCGGGGTCGCGGATGATGATGTTGAACTCGTTGAAGTCACAGTGGATGAGGCCGGCGCGGGCCAAGCGCACGGCAAACTGCATCAACTCGGCGTAGAGCCTGCGGAAGTCGGCGTGGGAGCGCAAGTGCTTCATGGGCAACCCCTTGATCCACTCCATGAGCACGCAGTGGCGGGAGTTGTCAAAGGGCTGGGGCACGGGGAAGCCGTTGTCGTACAAGATGGTCATGAACTGGTACTCCTTGGCGGCGGCCAACCGCGACAAGTACATCCAGCTCGAGGTCTGGCGGTTCTTGAGGTAGTCACGGTTGTTCTTGACGGTCTTGAACGAGGTGCGGCCCAAGCGGTGGATCTTGACCACCTTCTGCACCCCCTGGGGGTCGCTGACGGAGTAGATGTCCGACTCCTTGCCCACGCCGATGGTGGTGCCCACGGAGTAGATGGAGCTGCGGTTGAGCATCGACTTCAACGCAAGGTAGTCGTACCCGGAGTACGTCAACCGGAACCCGTCGTACTTGGCGTTGCGCAACCGCGACACGAGCTTCAACTTGGCCAAGTCGCCGATGGCACGGTTGGTGCCCGAGGGGGACTTGAGGCCGCCGATGGAGTGGATCATGGTGGTGGGCACGAGCTCGTGGTTGCGGGAGCCAAGCTCGATGGCCTGGAGCACCCGGAAGTCGTCGCCCGTCAAGTAGCGCATGTGCGAGGGGTCCAACTTCATGTTATCGACGGTGGTGAGTGGGTGGGGGTCCGTGGGGGATAAATGGGGGCAGTTGC